>CM021106.1:333701546-333753989 GCA_007115665.2 Sequoiadendron giganteum | reverse complement strand
GGACGAGCCGCAATCTTATCATTTGTCATATCACACAGGCAGGCAGGATTTCGATCCTTACGGGAACATCCGGATGGTACAGAACGTTGAATACCGGCACAGAGCTCATCTGGAGGACTTCTGGGCAAATGCAGTGGATGAGGCTGAGATAAGAAGAAGGATGTTTTCCAGACTTCCTCTCAAGTTGATTAGAGAATGTGAGATTATTCCAGTTCCCGACCAGGTGGAGGAGGATGTCAACGCCATGCAACCCGACTATGGGTCAGTTAGGGATACTCCTGTCCCACCACCTGATTGGTCCGAGCCAGAGATCATGGACTTGGACACTCTTTCTATCCCGGTGATGACTTTTACCAGGACTTGGGTCGACAGACATGTATGCAGACTCAAGAGCAAGTCGATCGCCCTTACTTATAGCTTGATGGGTGACCCAAGGCCGTTATCGGTAAAAAGGGGGAAGCAAATTGCTCAAACATCGAGGGCACAAGTGGAAGTGCCAACCCAACCGATACCGTTGAGGATAGAACAAGCATCACCCGTGCACTCACAAACTCAGTCTTCGAGTTTGAGAGTGGTTTCATTATTTGCCGATCAGAGGGCAAGATTAGAGGAAGAGCAGGGACTTGAGGAGGTAGATCAGCCCAACGCCCGGGAATCAGCTAGTGTCAGTCTATCCAGGGGCGGCCAACAGGAGGAGGAAGAGGAAACAATGGCCGACACCCATTTTCAGCAGATGTTGGACACGGCTTTGGAAGAAGAGGAAAACACAGAACAAGGGACCCAAGGGTCGGGAGATACCCAGCTTATAGAGGAGGATGAGCCTGAGCAGACTACTGCAAGAAGAGAGGAAGTGCACGAGATGGAGGCAACAGAAGAACAGCCCCTTGTCATTTGTAATCCGCAGCAGACAGTGCCTGATTGGCTTTCCGACAGAATGAGGAGAGAACCCGAGGATGACACGGATCCGGCCATTGAGATGGAAGAGTTCCTCAGGAGGATCAGTGCGCCACCAGAGAAGAAAAGGGGCCGAAAGCTTCTCAAAGATTCGATTGACGAAGTCGCTCTCAAGACGCTTCGTGGTTATCTGAGGAAGATTTCAGATCGAACTGAGGAGAGCTGAAAATGCGATCACCACAGTAGAGTTGGGTCGTCCTACGGGAGCCCAAGTTATCGAGGAGTTCGATAACTCCTATCAGGCATTGAAGGATCAGTTGCTCCGCACGGAGGGGAAGTATAAGAAATTGAAGAAGGGGCACAAAACCTTGATAGGATACATGCAAAATCTAGCACGTCCAGGTGAACCAGCAAACCCAGCAGTGGAACGTCCATCAGAGCTTCCGAAGGAGTTAGTTGTTGCCTTAGAGGATTTGAAGAAAATGGAAACGGAGGCAGACAAGTGGGTTAGCCGTGTTCATACTGAGACTGGGAAATTCATGGAGGACCTCACCGATGCTTATCGACAGGCCTCAAGTATTTTGGCATGGATGGATATAGTAGATCAGGCCTGGGGTGATACTCGCATCTATCAAACGAAGACTGTACTTCGTTTGGGGGCTTTGATGCATATACCTCTAGAAACCTTGGTGGATGGAGGTGTAATTCAGAGAGGTGATAGGCATGATTTCACCAGTTGGTACTCCTCGGTGGTCACAGGCCGTGGATTTCACTTATTTCCAAAGAAGGGCGCATTCAAATAAAGTGAGGAAAGAATGGCAACATCTTTGGGGGAGAGTCCTCAATACATTAGAAGCCATATTTGCTAGAAAGTTGGTCCCAGAGGAGATAACTGCTGATGGCTTGAAAAGTAGACTGCCTCCATTCTTCTCAGCTGCGAGGTCACTTGTCCTGGATGACTTTGAGAATGTCTCCACGTTCTCTAGTATAATTCAGCATACCCAGGACGCCTTGGTGACATGGAGGAAATCTTACACCAGATACAGACAGACGGTAGCAGTCTTGGAGTTCCAGCTCAACCATATTCCATCGATCTCTACACAGGAGGTTGAAGCAGTATTGGCCCGGTTGATCGAGTTTGCTATCCGGGAGAAGGCCAGTGGGAACGCGCTGCTTGATGAGGATCTTCTTGATGATGGTAGTGGGCATTAATTGCTCATTATGATTCCTGCAGGGGAGTGGAGAATATTCGGTGCATTCATTGCCCACTCCTCTCTGTGGCGGTTTTTAGGGCAGAAACCCTAATCAGGGCATAGGTGGCTCGATCTGAGCCCTCCATTGTAATTTGATCTAAACCGTCCACTGAATTGGACTTGTTATAAAAGGGGCATCCCCCCTCATTTGTAATCAAATTAGAATTAGATAGACATTAGATCAAGAGTTGAATCAGAGCTAGAGAGTAGAAGGCATATAGCATTTAGCTCAGAAGTTAGCTTTAGATTGAGGAGGGGAGAAAACTTTCCTTTGAAAGTTTTGTAAAAGGTTGTTGTGAACACTTTTCATAATACAAAGAGTTTCATTGATTGGTAATTTCTTCTTTGTTATGAGTAGCTAGCAAGGCCATTTCGTCTTTCCAATTCAAGGTAGATAGAGTAAAATAGATTTTATTTCATGCAAGTAGTTGTTAATTGTGGAGTGTGGCGTTGTGATTTGAGCATATCTTCTCGTCCATACCACTAGCGGACTGGCTGACGGTGAGTTTGCCTTGCGTGGTCAACTGGAGTATCAGCACTTAACTTCGATTATGGTTCATATGTTTGTATGCGTCGTATTGACGGTATGAACATGTTGCGTCATAGTTTGAACACTTTTCTCATCCTTTGAAGATTGCACCAACTTTGTCGGAGTTGTTAGAAAGGAGACAAAGCAAAGTTTGGTTTGAAGATTGTTTAAGTCGATCCTCGTCCTCCACCCTTTAGAAGTAGATTTGTAGAATCCCTATCCCTATCCCCTTTAAATTCTGCATTTTCCGAGTCAGTTTAGATACCAGAACCATATTGCCAAATCATTCATGTCCTAATTGCTTCACGAAATTGAACAACTACGTAAGTCCCCCTTGAAATAACCAGCAAAACACATCAACCAACTGAGTCTATTCGCGATAAAAGGAACCTTGGAGTCGAACACATGAACTTTCAAGCAATCTTAGCATGTGGGACACTTTGATCAAGAGAGAATAGAGTGACCGTTGGGCAACTTTATTCTGTGCTGGCACTGTCATAAAAAGCACGTCAACACAACCTTGATTCTTTTTGAATACAATCGGCCTTTAGGCGATCAAACTTAGGAAGTTTGGATCTTGCACTAATTCCTTGAATGTAGGACTCCCATGATAATGGAAGACCATTGAGAGCAAGCATCGTCAAGTCTTTATCATCAACCACATGACCAATTGTTGAGAGCTGATCTCTCAATTCTGAATTCCTCATGAAATAGGCAATCATTGTTTCTCCTTTCAACATCTTCACATGATGTAGTTGCTGCTTTAGTGCAAGTGCTCGGCTTGTGTTGTTGATTCCGTACATCTCCTCCAGTGTTTTGAACATATCCCTTGCCGTCTTCAACTTGGAGACAATCGAAACAATATGGTATTTGACAGAATCAACCAACAACTTCTTCGCTTTGATGTCTTTCTTCCTCCATTGCAACTTCTCTTCTTCCTCTTCTGGTTCGGGGACTTTGGTCTCCACAATCTCAGCCAAATCATTCTCTTCCAAAGTGAGCATGATTCTAAACCTCCATGAAGTATAGTTGGATGCTCCCTCGAGTCTATCCTCAATCTTCAAACCGTTCACCATCTTGACTAAGGTAGAGATAGACAAATAAATATCAAGAAGAGAATAGAGTATTGCTGTAAGAACAAATCTGATCACGATCTCCTCAAACCCGCTCTGATACCATGTTAGATTTAGGATCAAGAATGAAAGCAATCAGAAAATGCAATACTTAAGACAATTAACACAGCAAGATACCTTGGGAAAACCCTCCAACCTGAGGGAGATAAAAAATCCAGCCAAAATGCCTCTTATATATTGATTTACAAAGAGCAGAAATCTGCTTACAACTCAGGCCAACACAATGCCGAATTGATACAATGAATAATTCACACCTCTCCTAGATGCAATTGCAAACTGAATAAATCAATTTGCTGCTACAAATGATGATCTGCTGCTCAGATTGACCTCCTCTGCATAAGTGCGAACTTCTCCTTGAATTTTATCTGCTGAATGAACTTGATGTGAAATACAAAAGAGATGCCTTGAATATATAGGCAATCATAAAGAAATCGCACCTCTTCAACAAGAGAGGTCGGCCTTCAAAAAACACGTCTTTGGAGAGGTGCGATTTTCTAGGTGAAGTCGGTCCTTAATAAAATAATATTTTATTCTTTATTTAAATCTCTTATTCAAAACATGAACTCGGCCACTTGACTGAAATTCGAATATTAATAAGTATATAAATTTAAATAGCATAAGTGTTATATTTAAATTTATTAATTCGCCTGATGTATTCTTCACTAATCTGAACAGTATCATTAACACTTGTTGAGCTGCTGCTCATTTGGACCAGCTAGGACTTGAACCTAGGACCTTCCGTTTGCTGCTGGAGTGCTCTACCAATTGAGCTACTGGCCACTTGTGGCCAATCCATCATCGGTTCAGGTGTGGCTTATTTCCAACAACCCCCCTTAAGGCACACTGTGGGTGTTTGGGGCTCCTAACCTGGCTCTGATACCACTTGTTGAGCTGTTGCTCATTTGGACCAGCTAGGACTCGAACCTAGGACCTTTCATTTGCTGCTGGAGTGCTCTACCAACTGAGCTACTGGCCCCTTGTGGCCAGTCCATCGTCGGTTCAGGTGTGGCTTATTTCCAACAATTTCTAGCTCACAAATTGGGAGAACTTTTGTGATTACAATGAAGATTGTTTCACCTAGGTTATTGATTACTTGGCACAAAACAATAATGAATAGCTGAGGCATCTGAAGGCAGAATTATTGTAGTTTGCTGGGAGTGTGGACTACTGGAAGTAAATTCAATGCTGGTGTATTGTCTGATATGGATTTGAGTAGTTAAATGTGGGGACAATTGCTGCACTCAAGGAGTTTTGGGCATCAAATTGCCTTAATATTCAACCTATTTCCAATTGTGAAGAAGTAAGAAAGAACTGTTTAAAAAGGTCAAAATCCTAAGTCTTTGTCTCTAAAACCTGTTAGTGAACAACAAGCAAATAAATTCAAGTTTACACACTTTTGGAATAATTTTTTGTTATTTTTATATATCTCTAATAGAGCATCAAATATTTATCTTGTGAGTGTTCCAAATATTGTGAAAGATATATGAAAATAATTTAAACAAACAACTCATAAACCAAAAAACTGAAAACTATTATATTAATATATATATATATATATATATATATATATATATATATTTTATTTTTAAAACATGCTTTGATGTGGGGGACTCTTGGGGACGGTTGGGGGATGGCTCAGGCGTCCCCTGGTCGTCCTCGAGATTGGTCAGCCGTCCCTATTTGGTCAACGCCATCCCCCCGTTTCGGGGTCGTTTCCTATTTTTTACCAAAAAAGGGGACGGTCCCCAACCGTCCCCTTGTACCCGGGACGTCTCGGGGACCGGGACGGGCATTTTAGGGGGGGGACGCGTCCCTGGGTTTCCCTAGTTTTTATTAAATAAAATAAATATTAAATTCCCAAAGCTGGGTGTGGGAATTGAGGAGAGCGATAAAACTGTTTTATGAGCTCATTTGTAACTTATGCCTGGATTTTTGAATGAGAAGGATTGCAGGTCGAACAGTGTTCTACTAAGGCTTTGTGACAACAAAAACCTTCACAAAAGACACCCATTTTGAAGGTGGAAGATCTTTCCAAGTGGATTTGTTTGTGGTTCTATCCAGGAATCACACAATGTTTCTATTTGATAATAAATAGTTGTAACCTTTGTCATCTTGCAAAAGTTGTTTGTTGAAGAACAAATACTACATTACAACCTTAGAATTTGACAAGGGAAAGCAACAAGTTGAATCTTGTTCAAACACAATGACTGTCTTTGATGATAAATAGGAAAATTAAGTATGAACATTGTGTTTCATGTGGGTGCAACAATGTTCAAGCTTGTTAAGTTTCAAATGTTTAATGTTTTTCCTTATCATTCTTAGAAGAAACCCTTATTACTCCAACTTATTATTCCCACCTTTCAATATATCCATAGCCTTGATGGGCAATCCGCCCAATATGCGAAACCTTCCTATATTCTTGTTGTTACATGGGAAAGTGATGACATGTAAAAGGAATCCTCTCTATATGCGAAACCTCTCAAAATATCAAACCTTTTGATATACCTAGTAGTATGTGGAAGCAAATCTGTATGGGAGAATATAGTGGGACATGAGAATAGGGTGGCACCATGAGCTATAGTGTGGAAAGGTCTTGAGTTTGTCTAATGCTTTATGTGCTCCTAGAGGGTAGTTTAGAGGCTCCATATACCATAACAGTACATGACAACTAATCACCCCTTAGACACCATGATTCATTTTGCATTAGATTTATGGCCTAAATAATAGACCATCAAAAGAAGAAAATGACAGAGTAGATAGAAGAAGAAGAATGTTAACTAAATACACAAAAATTGAATGAAACTTGTAAATTTATACCTTGAAAGAAATAAAGTACCGTAGCAAAGATATTTGAAAAAGTTGAATTTGTATGTTCAAAATTGAAATTCGACTGCACCAATTTGAAGAGCTTGAAAAAATATGCAGTTTCAAGAAAAATTGCAGAGAAAGGCCTTTGGATGAGCAAGTTATGGTCTTCGAAAAATCATTTCTCCAAAAGAGGTTATGCACTAGCAAATTTCACACTTAGGGGCTGTCCATATGACTTCATGGATTAAAAATAATTTAATCCCTATATGTTCAAGGGTTAAACTCTAACTCTTCCTCCATATAACCACCCATGTAACCACACTCCAATGTTGGGGTTCAAGATTAAAACATATATATATATATATATATATATATATATATATATATATATATATATATATATATATATATTGTTAATTTAATAAATAAATTAGGTTTTGGTAGTTATATTACCATAACTAGTTTTATACGAGAATATTGGCCTTTTAAAGGCAATTTTATGTAATAGATTTAGCGTTGTGATGTGAATGATAGTTTTTTAATTTGAGAGCAATCTCGTTTTTCTTTCATTTCAATATGGTATCAGAGCAAGTTGCTTGATCTCTTTGATTGCCCTCCATTCATTTGTTTCTTCCTCACAACTGTGCTTACAATGGTACTGTAGTGAAGACCACGTGCAACTGCTATTGTTTTCCACCATTCTTGCATTCGTCAATAGGTGAGTAATGTAGACCATGTGCCAAACCCTTTTGACTCCATCATTCATTTGCATTTCTTCTCTTTCTCTCCACCGTGCTCATTCTTGCCATTGTTTTACACATCACTCTATTCACTATTGTCATTCCAAAAATTTAAAATTTAAAATTTATGTATCTCCCATCTATTGCAGAAGTGTGTTTATATTTGGGTGTTAGAAACCAACAGGGTGTTGAAAATTTGGAGGATTCATGCTTTTTAATGTGCATTGAAATATCCAGCAGCAAATAGTAGAATCGATGAACTAACTCTCTGATGTTGCATTGGTGGAGCATTTGTTATTGTTAGCATTTCATATTATTCTGGCAGATTGTAGTGTAGTCGGGCATCATTCTCACACCGGGCCGGATGGAAGGAGTTGATGTGGCATTGGTGTTGATCATATATGGTAACCCGATATCAGAATTGCATCTTCTTTTACACCGCTATTCTATGCTATCGTGATGCCATTCTGGAGGATACGCGACTTATTTATTGATACTACCAATGGTGTCACATATTATATATGTTGTTCGATTATTGCTTACGAGTATGCTTCTTACAGATTCTAGTAAGCAGAAGGATAATGATAATGCTTAGCGGTGATATGTTACAAGAGTGACTTCCGCCAATTAAAGAGATAGTGGGCATTTCATATACTATGGCAATAAATATATTAGAGTCTGGAAGTGTGCACGTCGAAAAAAAGACGTTTCATATATATATGTCGTGTCCAAGAGTCTTGATGCATCATAGTTTCAAAACACATTGCCGAGTATCCAGAATGAATATTTAACCATCAGTTTCAAGCAAGAATAATTATAATTCATTGAGCCCATTTTGTTCAATGATACTATGCGCACAAATATTGCTTATGGAAAGGAGGGCACAGTTACTGTTGAGGCACAAATTATGCAAGATCATAGTACTGGCTATTCACCAGGATTTGGGTTTGTGGCTTTTGATAGGGAGCAAACGGTTAATGATATCCTTACCCAAGGAAAGACTCATGAATTCGATGGAGAGCAAGTTGAGAACAAGAAAGCAAAACCAAAAAGTGCAATGCAAGCTTCTCGTTCTTCTGGTTCTGGTTCAGGTAGGGTTGGTTATGGAGTTGGCCAAGAGGATTATGCTTATGGTGGTGGTTATGGAGGTGCTTATGTTGGTTAACTAGCGGAGATTGGAATTTCTGTTGATTACTAATTTCTAGTTTTTCTCTAGTGGGGGAGGGGGTGTTAGAATTTAGTACATGACATAAATAGTCAAATAAATAAATTAACATGATATTGTTAATTTAATAGATAAATTAGGTTTTGGTAGTTATATTCCGTAACTAGTTTTATACAGGAATATTGGCCTTTTAAAGGCAATTTTATGTAATAGATTTAGTGGTGTGATGTGAATGCCAATTTTTTAATTCGAGAGCAATCTCTTTTTTCTCTCTCATTTCAATGATATATATATATCTTTATGTTATTGGAAATAACAAGAATCGGACATGGTATGGGATTGAACAATAGCAGGAGTGGGTCTTGGTGTGCACATATGATGGCTAGGCCACCTTGGGTAACTTGTGGGTATATTTTAGGGTATCCAAGTAGTAGTTCCATGTCTAGGGGAATCCATGGCCAAAAAACATTTATTCATTAAATTTGTCAAGTAACTGTCAAATCCGTTTTTTAAATAATAGAAAAAGCATTTTTCAACTCTAAAACATGATTGAAACCTAAAATACTTTTTTGATATAAATTTGTCTTGATCATTTTGTCACAATGCATGTGTTTGTAGCAACTTTTATATTTATAGTAAATATTGGTGATTTAACAAGGATATGCTAAAAATTCAAGGGTTTGGAGGACTCTTGTAGCTTGGTTAAAACTGAAAAAATTATGAAAAATGGTATGTGCCATGAAGGCTTGTATGGTCTCAAAGGACTTAATTTGGGCTTGATAGAGAGGCTGCAAACCTCAAACCTGTTGGGGGCATTGTCTTTAGACCCTTGCAAGGGGTGCTGCCCCTAAATCTCATTGGGGGTTGCCACTCCCAAAGCACCACACTAATTTTAAAAAGAAAAAAAGTAAAAATCATTTTGGGTCAAGCTTGGGTGGAAAATCAATGTTGTTTTGTTCCTTGAATTTTTTCCAATTAAATCCCAAGTAATTGAGTTACATTTATACTTTTTCTTTTCAAGTTTAGCTTTTGAATTGTATAAGAAACTTATGTTATTTTGATATTCATGGGCCTCAGAGTCACCGAGCTTGCAATCAACAACGGGGATCCCCATTGTGGGCTCCTTCGCACTGTGCATTCTGCTGCAATGCTGCACTTTCCAAGGCATCCTTGTGCTGATTTTTTTAAGTGGTGTTCGAAAGCTGAAACAATAGTCTCTCCACCCGATACATTCTTGTCAATGGTACCCTCTTTTCAAGTCTCCATGCATGCTCAAGAAAGCTTAGTTCTCTTGCTGCCATGAACCTCCCAGCAACAAATTATGTTTTTGCCTATAACAGTTGTGGCAACTACGGAAAGGGCACGCCAACACAACAAAAAACTTTGTTGTGCACTATGTTGTGAAACCAGAGACCCTCACACCTTCCTCTGTAATGCTTTTCTTTTTTCCTATTTTGGTATAACTATTGAAAAAAGGATGTTTGCACACTGTGAGCACCAAAATCTGCCTTAGTCGAGCACTAAAAACTGAAAACATGTAGTCAACATATTGAAATACCGTAAATTGGAACCAACATACCACAGGGACGCGTCCCCCTCGTTTTTTCCCACGTTTCTAGAATGGGGATGTCCTCAAGACACGGGGATGGGTTGGGGGTGTTCCCTCGCCGCACACCCACCGCGGCCAGTTCGCCAGGGACACCAATGAGATGCCGGGGATGCCAAGACATCTCTGGGACGTTTAGGCGTTTCTTGGCCTGGGTGTCCAAAAAAGTTTTTTTTTTTTAATTTCTTTTTTTTTTGATTTTTTTGCTTAGGGGCGAGCCCTAATGGCAAGTGGGCCCCCTCCATGCCCTCTAAGCTTTACAGGACATTCACAAATTGTCAGTTTTTCCTCACATTTGGTTTTCTAAGTTTTCCAACAGTTAGGTGAAGAGGAGAGAAAAGAGTGAGTGAAGGAGTGAAGTAGTAAAGTAGTGAGATTGAGGTGTTACAAGTGCAAGAAGGGTGAGAAGGAGTAAGAAGAGGAAGAGGAGGAGACTTGAGGATTCTACATCAACTTAGAGGGATAGCACAAGGTAGGTTTCTATGACTATTTTTTCAATTTTTTTGTTTCTTTTTTCAAAGTTTCATTTTCAAAATCTAATTTGATGTTGAATCTTGATGACAAAATGAACAATGAACATTGAAATTAATCTATGAATATGCATTTGTAGCCATGTTTATGGAATTATGATTAAAAATTCAATGTTCATTGTTCATTTTTCATTTTGTCATCAAGATTCAAAATTGAAATTGAAATTTTATTTTCAAATTTGTTAAACTAGGCTAAAACTAGATTCTTGTAGAATTTATATTGTTTATTGTAGTATCACAATGAGCTCTCATGACATGAGTGAGAATGAGGCAGAGGTTCATAGTGAAACTAAATCTGAATATGAACTTGAGGCTGAGGGGGGTGACCATGGTGCTGAGCCTCAAGCCCAAATTAATTCCATAGAAAGTAGTATAAAGTGCCCCTCCGCATTACTAGCAGAGTATGCTAGGGTTTTTTGGTCGTAAGTCTCCTCTCAAACAATTTGCAAGAAAATTACTAGGCAGACCAGGGACATTTGGTGGCACAAGGAAGTGGAAGTGTCGATTTTGTGATCTTGAATGGTATGGCAGCATTACTAGAGTTAACGCACACCTTTTTATTCGAGGAAAAGGTGTGGAGACATGTTCTTTTTTGGCGAAAACGACAAACCTCAAATATAGAGTTGAGATAAATAAGCTATGCGGTGTTCTTGATGATAGTGCGGCTACACCTATGCCTAGTACTTTGTCTTGTAGGGAACATGTTCAATAGAGCCAGCCTCAAAGTTCTAGTCATACATTGCAGACGAGAGTAGGAGTGATGCTAGGTTCTTCTTCTAGTGCCCATGTAGGAGAGGGTAAGGGGAAACACAAATTGCAAAGTAACCCCATAACTGATTTGTTCAATGTGCAGTGGAAGGATGAGATAGATGATGCCATTGGAAAGTTCTTTGCCAATGGCATCCCATTTCATGTAACTCAATCTTCTTATTATAGGGAGATGATGTTGATGGTAGCAAGGGGAGGACCATCATATGTGTCACCGGGTGAGACAAAATTGAGGACCACGATCTTAGATAAGAACTATTTCAAGATCAATGTGTTGATGGAGAAAATGAAGGAATGTTGGGTGAATATTGGATGTAGTATAGTCATGGATGGATGGATGGACATTAGCCATCGTCCACTCATCAATATCATGGTTACATGTATAGAGGTCCCATACTTTCTTAAGGCAGTTGATTGTACAAAGCATTGCAAACATGTTGATTTTCAGTTTTAGGTCCTCAAGGAGGCTATTGAGGAGGCTGGGCCACAAAATGTGGTCCAATTAGTGACACATGCAACACATGTGTGCAAAGCTATGGGGAAACTTGTTGAGGCAACTTATAGACATATTTGGACTCCATGTTGTGTTCATGCCATGAACAATGCATTGAAGGACATGGGGAAACTTGAGTGGATTAGAGCAGTGGTCAGTGATGCTAGAGATGTGTAGATGTTTATCTACAACCACCACACTTCATATGCACTCTTCAAGAGCTTCTCTAAGGAGTTTTTGAAATTGTTAAATGTAATCAAATCCTATCAAATTTGGATCCTAAAAGACTTATGGAAATTTTAAGTCTGAAATTCTGTGTAAGAATTCTAAGTCAGATTTTACTTCTTGTATTTCGAATGTGCTGATTGCAAAACATTTATTAATTTCGATGTTTTGCAAATAAGGAATGAACTACCTTTTGTATGAGGGAGACACGCCTCAAGGAGAGACGCGTCTCATGAGAGGACGTGTCCCTTGGGCGTGCAACCCCCCTTAACAACCTGTAATCATACAATGTTTCTCATAAGCACCAATGCGTGTTTTAATAAGCAACGATTATATAAGATGCATTCCGATTTGATTCAATTGCAAATTTCGATCATCATTACTAGAAATTTGAATAACTTATTTGAAGGTTTTATATTTTAAGAGTAGGTCGATTAAATATAAATGATGATGATGCATAAATGCAATCATCATTTATATCTGATCGATGCTATCTTAAATCAACACTCCCTCTTAGCTAGGGAAGATATTCCAAAACAAATAAGTGGGGATATCACCTTCACACGTGATATCGAAGATATGATATGTTTTCTCAATATTTTCAAGTCACATGACATTCTTCATAACACATCTTCATTATGGTATGTGCACTGACATCAAGTCACATGATGTCTACCATAATAATTCATGGCATATCCACGCATATATAATTATCCACCATGATCATCTCTTAAGGATCACAATGATCTTCAAATGACATCAAGTCCCATGATATCCATCAAAGTGTCCAAGAGATACTATCATGACATGTCCACAGATATCAAGTCACATGATATCTATCATGATAGTTCAACTCATCATTGTAGAGTCGTCACTTTACAATGTCACATACAAGTTTCATTATTAGAAATATCGTCACCTTTCAATAATGTACATAGGAGGAGCGGGCCTATAGGGTCATGGAGTTACATACATGACAAAAGAGTTTACACATTAAACATCTTTAAATATATTAGTACAACTTATAAACAATTTGAATTTCAAACATAATATCAAATTACATTTCAACCATACCAAGTTTCTTCCTAAAGTGTTCAACTTTGACTCTGGAGAGAGGTTTGGTGAGAATGTCTGCAGTTTGATCATTTGTACTAATATACTCCAACGGGATTACATTCCTTTCTACCATATCTCTTACATAATGGTAGGGGATCTCAATATGCTTAGATCTATCATGGAATACTGGATTTACAGAGAGCTTAATGCAACTTTGATTATCACAATGAATGATAGTAGGATTCAAGGGTTCACCAAAGAGTCCCACAAGCAATTTTCGGAGCCAAACTGCTTCTCTTGCCCCCATAGAGGCTGCAATGTATTCAACTTATGTCGAGCTTTGTGCTACTGAAGACGGTTTTCTGTAGATCCAAGAGATCATAGCCGATCCTAAAGTGAAGCAACATCCAGATGTGCTTTTCCGATCGGTTACACTTCTAGCCCAATCAGAATCAGAGTATCCATGTAGATCTAGTTGGTCATTTCTGTAAACAAGACCATATCCAATAGTGCCTTGAAGATATCTCAATATATGTTTCACAGCCATAAGGTGAATTTCCTTTGGCTCACACATGAACTGGCTTAGAGCATTTACTGCATAGCAAATATCTGGTCTGGTGCTAACCAGGTACATTAATGATCCAATCATTTGTCTATATAGGGTTGAATTTGTACACTTAGATTTTGCTGCTACTTCTTTCAGTTTGTGAAGGTTGGTTTCCATAGGTGTAGACATGGGTCTACAATCCAACATTCCAAATCTCTTCAGAATATCAATAGTATACTTTCCTTGATTTAGTATGATGCTATTTGATTTCTGCCAGACTTCCAAACCTAGGAAGTAGTGTAAATGCCCAAGTCTTTCATGTCAAATTCTGAAGCCAGATCCTTCTTCCCTTGAGCAATGAGGTGATCTTCTCATGTTATTAGCAGGTCATCAACATATAAAATAATTATTATCTCACCTTTAATTACCTTAAAGTAAAGATTTGGGTCTGCATCATTCTTGGAAAATCCTAGTCCCAAGAGGTAGCTGTCAATTCTTTCATACCAGGCCCTGGGAGCCTGTTTAAGCCCATACAGTGATTTCTTTAGTCTGCATACATGTGAGTCAGGTTTATGTATCACAAAACCTTTAGGCTGTTCTAGATAGACTTCCTCTTCAATGGTCCCATTTAGGAAGGCAGTTTTCACATCCATCTGATGAATCTTCCAGCCTTTAGTTGCTATAATGGCTATCACTGCTCTCACAAACGTGTAACGGGCAACAGGTGCAAATGTTTCTTCATAATCAATGCCTTCTTTTTGTGAAAAACCTCTGGCCACAAAACGTGCCTTATGTTTTTCTATACTGCCATTAGCAGCATGTTTGATTTTGAAGAGCCATTTAGAAGAGACAACAAATTTCTCTTTTGGTCTAGGCACTATATCCCATACATCATTTTTTAGAATGGATTGATACCCTTCCGTCATAACGTCCTTCCATACTTGATGTCTGAAGGCTTCTGAAACACTGGTGGGTTCTGAATTTATGATGTCATTCATTAGAGCAACATAGCTTGAGAACCGTTTGGGTCTCTTACTCTCCCTAAATGTTCCTTTGGGTGCTACATGATTCTCAGCTTCTTTGATCATCTTTCTAGCCCAAAGTGGCCTCTTCTTGCCGTTTCCATTTGTATTCTCATTTGAAGTAGATAGTAGTTCATTTGGTATTTCCTCAGGATACTCCCTCTGAATCTCAGGGGTAGGATCCTCTCCTAAGACTTTAGGTGAATAAGTTTCTATCTCATTTGAACTTCTTGCCCTTTTGAATGCAATGTCTTCTTCAAAGATGACATCTCTACTCAATTCAATTTGTTTCTGCCCGTGTATGAATATCCTATAGGCTTTGGAGGTTTCACTGTATCCCGCAAATACCCCTTTCTTTCCGGAAGGTTCTAGTTTGAATCTCTTCTCTTTGGGCACATGAATATAGGCTGGGCAACCAAAAATCCTAAAGTGACTAATATCAGGTTTTATGCTAGTAAATGCTTCTTCAGGATTTTTGTTATCTAGATGAAAATGTGGACATCTATTTTGGATGTAGACATCAGTTTTAGAGGCTTCTGCCCAGAATGAGGTTTCAATGTTCTAGTCAAACAACATTGCTTTTGCAGCTTCTACAATGGTTCTATTTTTCCTTTCAGCAACCCCATTTTGTTGAGGGTTGTATGCTACTGTAAACTCCCTCTTAATCCCAGCATTCATGCAAAATTCTATAAAGATTTCAGAGGTGTATTTTTTCCCATTGTCTGTCCTTAAGATTTTTATTTTCTTCCCAGAGAAGTTTTCAGTAAGAGCTTTGAACTCCTTGAACCTTTAAAGGATTTCTATTGACCCTTTACACTTAAGAAAATAAATCCAGGTCTTCCTAGAGAAGTTAGCTATAAATATGACATAGTATAGGAAGCTTGCCTTGGAGGGTACAAACATAGGTCCACATAAATCAGAGTGAACCGGTTCTAATACATTTTGGGTTTTACTCAAGCTATTGTGAAAGGATCCCTTTGTATTCTTTCCTAAGGCACAACCTTTACAAGTTCCTTCATGAGTTGGTTTTAACTTAGGTAATCCTGTTACAAGTATTTCTATAGAAGGTAGGGCATGGAAATGAATGTGTCCTTATCTTCTATGCCAAATTTCATTTGAATTAGAACTATCAAGGGTAAGGGCTTGCTTGACTTCAGTGCATAGTTTATAAAGATAACCTTGTCTTATACCTATGGTTTGGGCTTTGTTTATAGTTGAGTTCTTGGGCCATGCCAGAACTTTCCCATCCATAAAGGTAACCCTATATCCATTGTCTTCAAGAGCAGAGATGGATACTAGATTCCTCTTTATTCTAGGTACAAATAAAACTCCTGTGAGTTGAAGGGAGAGACCAAATTTCAATTTGATGGAGCAAGTTCCAACCCCCTTTACAGGGTGTGCATAATCATCCCCAATGGTACTTCTTCATCAGTCTCTTCAATCATAGTGTCTAAGTGTTCTCTGAACCCTGTGATGTGCCTTTAAGAACCACTATCAATTACCCAGTTGTTGATATTGTTAGATACTTGACTTAATAAGGTTGAATAGAATACAAATTTCACAGATTCATGGTTTGAATTTGACTTTTCTTCTTTAGCAAATGATACTTGTTGTTTTGATCTGTCGGGGCACTTCATTGCATAGTGGCCATATTGATCACATCTAAAACATTGTACTTGAGAGATGTCTTTCCTCTTCTTGGATGATCATTTTCCATAGGAATTTCTCTTTCTCTTAAATGATCCTTTCCCGTAGGAGTTTTTGTTACTCCTTTGATTAGATGTTGCGTTGAGCACATGAATGTCTTCATCTATGTTCTTTTGTTTGTTTTCTTTTGTTGACAGTCTTGTTTCCTCTTGTAGGCAGTCTGTTCTTAGCCTATCAAACTTGGGGAGTTTAGATCTTGCACTTATTCCTTGAACAAATGACTCCCATGAGTTTGGTAGGCCTCCTAGTGCAATTAGAGTTAACTCTTTGCTATCAATTTGATATCCAATTGTAGATAATTGATCCCTTAGTTCAATGATCCTCATGAAGTATGCATTAATGGTTCCTCCTTTGTTTATTTGGACATTGTCGATTTGCCTCTTTAATGCAAGAGTCCTACTGATGTTGTTTATCTCATAGGTGCTCTCAAGGGATTTGAACATTAGATATGCAGTTTCATGTTTTTCTAGAATGGGGACTATATGATCCCTAACTGCATCTACTAAGATTTTCATGACCTTTTCATTGTTCTCAATCCATTGAGTTTTCTCTGGATCATCCTCAGGTTCCCTCTTGTTTTCTCTCACAAACGAGTCTAACTTATTTTCATTAAGAATTATCATGATTCTGAATTTCCATGATGTGAAGTTGTTTGTTCCTTCAAGGCGATCTTCAAATCTGATCACACTTGACATTATGAAGAATGTGATGTAAATTCAATTTCTCAAAAATACGAATTTTTTCTAAGTAATCTGATATCTAGATTTGATTTTGATTCACTCAACTTGGCTCTGATACCATGTTAAATGTAATCAAATCTTATCATATTTGGATCCTAAAAGACCTATGGAAATTCTAAGTCTGAAATTCTGTGTAAGAATTCTAAGTCAGATTTAACTTCTTGTATTTCGAATGTGCTAATTGCAGAACATTTATTAATTTCGATGTTTTGCAAATAAGGAATGAACTACCTTTTGTATGAGGGAGACACGTCGCAAGGAGAGACGCGTCTCATGAGAGGACGTGTCCCTTGGGTGTGTGACCTCCCTTAACAACCCGTAATCATACAATGTTTCTCATAAACACCAATGCGTGCTTTAACAAGCAACGATTATATAAGATGCATTCCGATTTGATTCAATTGCAAATTTCGATCATCATTACCAGAAATTTGAATAACTTATTTGAAGATTTTATATTTTAAGAGTAGGTCAATTAAATATAAATGATGATGATGCATAAATGCAATCATCATTTATATCTGACCAATGCTATCTTAAATCAACAAAAACCTATAGAGATCAGATATGCATACTATTTTATTCTCTAGGAGAGAATGATTGAGTTGCAAGTCACTGCAACTCATGGTTATGACAACAGATTGCAAGCAGTGGTTTGAGTCCAAGACAGAGCAAGGGAGGAGGGTGAAGGATATAGTGAAGAGTGATGTGTTGTGGAGTGATGTAAAATATATAGTCTCCATCGTCGCTCCAGTTTTTCAGGTCATCAGATATGGGGATATGGATGCACCTAACCTTGGAGAGGTGTATGAGTGCATTGATTCTATGCTTGACCAAATGAGGGTTGCCATGCGAGAGGACCCCACATTAGCATTCTACAATGAGCACATTCAACCAATCATTCATCAAAGATGGGATAAGCTCAACACTTCCTTGCACATGGCTGCCTATGCATTGAATCCTAAGTGGTACAAGACTAGGCTTGGTAGAGTTACACCAATAGAGGATGCTGAGGTGAAGGCAGGGTTCTTTAGGGCTATTGAGAAAATGTATGATCTTATAGATGCCAACACGAATCACACTGAGTGGACCAACTTTGCCACTCTTAGGGGCTATTTTGATGTGGCCAAGATGGATATGACAACTATGGCACAAGAGGACCCAATTTTGTGGTGGAATTGCCATGGATTGGAATCTTTGACTACCAATCTAGCCATTTGATTGCTATCTCAGGTTTCTAGTTCTTCAGCTATTGAGAAGAATTGGTCTACCTATAGCTTCATCCACTCTCTTAAGAGGAATAGACTTACCTCTAGGAGAATAGAGAAGCTTGTGGTTGTACATAGTGCTTTGCATTTGATTGACCGCAAAACACTTGTGTACAAAGAGAGTCCAACAACACGATGGGATGTAGAGCCAAAAGAGCCAACACAAATTGATGAGGATGCTATGACTTCGGATGCATGGCTGGTTGGTATTAGTTTGGTGGAGCTTGACCATGAGGAGTCCAGTAGTTATAGTGATGAGGAGTTTGGGGATGATTAAGGGCCTCCCTTCACTACATTTTGACATTTTGTACTTATTTTGATCTCATGGTACTCATTGTAATCATCTTTATGATATTTTGGATATAATAGAAATCTCCAATTTGACATTTTCATTTGTCAAATTTTATTTAGTACTCAAGTATTTAAAATTTTAGTATTTAGTATTTGCAATTTTGCTAATTTGCCAAAGTATCATTTGAAATGTAATTCTTATACTTTTTTTATAACTAGTTTGTCAAGTACTATATGTATATCAATGTGCCCCCCACCACTGTCCCCAAACTTAGGCCATTGGTCCCCCTGTTCCCGCATCCTTGTGTCCCCCATCAAGAAATGCCGTGGAACATTGATTGGAACCCAACTAGATGATAGGAATTGCCTCAGGTCTGAAAACAAACTCATATCTGAAGAATTAGAGATCTAAGAAGCTCAGTCACAAACTCGCACCTGACTATGCAAACCTCACCCAATGCATAAAGCATAGTCTTCGCTTTGATGCATGTACCCAATATCCAATGTCATGTTAGGAAAACACTTAACATAGGACCTGTGTGTTGAAGGCAAAGAGTGTAACACAAACAACAAATTTAACAGACATGTAAATTAGGTATCCTAAATCATTAATCTTCTGTTTGAATACTCAGTTACATAATAATCATTTCACTTCAGTTAAAATCATAGTACAACTGATCTCTTTAAATAGAGTTATAAAACCAGTGACTTAGGAGGACGGTCAACATGGGATAAATTCACACCCTTAAAACATACACATTAAAGCACTATTAAATCAACCTGATCTTATAGGCATTTAAGCAGTATAAAGAATGATTACAATGAAACATTAATAAAAGCAATTCCAAAAGATTCGAACAATTTACCTCAAGAACTTCACTCTCTAAAGCAAGACCTATCCTGAAATTCAAATTCTAGAACATTGGATAGCATTTGTATAAGAAATGTCTGAGTAGATGCAAGGGCTGTACTATAATTTGCTCAAAATAGAGATTTGTTTACTGTTTAGTAAGGTTTATTTTTCTGTTTGAGCATTTTCAATATTATATTTTTAGATTGAGTGTGGCCCATGGGTGTGAGGGAAATAGTTACCATGTCTCTATGGGGAATAGAAGTGGAGCATAGCGAGGACATTACCAGATCGGACCTAAAGGGAACATCCCTTCTAAGTGCCACAATCCTTGTCTCCTAGGGGACAAGACAAGTTTCCTATGAAACTGACCTCCAGGGATGAGGAACGATGATTAATAATTATAAGGGAAAGAGATCAAAATATCAAGTCACTTCCATCCCTTGATAATGCGAATAATCATTTATTTAAGTTTCTGATTCACAACAGAATATCTCGATAGAAATCATTTTTTATTGGGATAACCTTATTGAATTTTATACAATATTGAGAATGTGGTAAGGTTCAGTCCAATTTGACTGCCCAATTTCCTTTTTGTCCATGTCTCTGAAGTGAAAAGACACTCCTTTTTAAACTTGTATGGTGCTGGTGTCTTCAGCAATACCTGCTTGCCCTTGTATGTTTTCAGGATATTCAATAAGTTTAGAATTTAACACTACATTTGCATTAATAAAGTGATGAATGGGATGATTTTGTTGCAGTTGACTTAAACAATCTTTCAGACAAGATTATCCATGTAGACCTATAATGTCATATTATCAAAGGTGGAAATTTAAATTTATTATTTAAGCAGAGAACTGCATGGTCTTATTTTCAAACACAATAATTTTGTTAAAAGGAGTATTCAAATATCTATTGAAAGAAGAGCTCTTGGTTGTAAGGGCTCTTTGGAAACTCTTCTTCCTTTCCAATCTTCTATAAGGCTTATTGTTTTTTACTTTCTAATCAATTTTTATGTCATATACCCAAATTTCCTAAATGGCAGTGGGTAGAGTTTAATTTGGCAAAAGATAAATTATTTGTGAATTTCTTTGCAGGAAAGCTGTATAGCTGCAGAGTCAATTACTCGTATTGGTCAAATTCTACGCAGGTCAAGGACACATCTCCAGTCGATGCTTCCGCAGAGTGCTTTAGCATCTCTTGAGGACTTCTATTCCCACACGGTTGGCAATTTCTTGTATTTTTCTTTTGATATTTTTAGACAAAAGTTTAATTTTGTTTATGGGTTGCATTGTTAACAATAAACTTGTGAACTGTGGGTTTACCATTTGGGATTTGCATCCAACTTTTGTAATGAAAAGTGTTTTTATGAATAAATTGAAACAGGTGGAGTCTGTTTCTGATCTTAAAGAGCACATCTACAGAACAACTGCCCGGTTGCTGCTAAATATCAGTGGGTGAGATATACATGGAAGTTTCTTAAGAAATTATTAGTAAATCAAAGATTCTATTAAATATTATGGTCATGTAGTTATAGTGGTAGGAATTGCATTTTGTTCTGCATACCAGGGGCACACAGTGACATCTAGTAGGGACTTCCATCCACTGTCATAATGCTAATAAGACCAATTTCATCTATTGCTAATGCTATCCTAGTAGACAATCAGGTTATGAAAGAAGCACTTCTACTATGTAATGCATTTATGTGATCACTGTAAAAGCCTAGGTAGACAGTTTTTTCTTCAAATATATAAATTATAAGACATCCATAATATATCAATGCTTCATTGCTGGCGAAATGCCCAAATCAATTTGTTGTATGGCTATTAACAAATATCCAAACAAGCTAATCATATAACACTTTGTTCACCAATCAATTCTTCATCCATTTGCATCTTTGAGTTGAATGGGGAGGGTCATTTTATCCCATGAAAATAGTGGTAGGTTATGTCTTTCTTTTTTTGCTTAGCATATAATCCTTTTAAAGAGCATTGGCATACTTCATCAACAAAATCTTGAGCTTCCAATCACAATCTCTTTGCTTCCAATTCCAACCCCCCCCCCCCCTCCCCCCTTGCACTTTGCGGCAGACCTACAATTAGCTTTGTTCTTCTTACTTATCATTTAAGAGATAGATAGAAAGTCAGTGGAAGCTAACTAATCTCCCTCTTCCACCACTTATTTCAAATCTAGTATTTTTCTACAAGCCCACACCTTCTCAAATAGGTCACCCTATACATCTAGATAAATTGATTCCTTTGTCTAAACCAAGCCCCAAATCATCAATTGACTCCTGTCAAGCTGCCATCCTAAATTGAGTAAGAAACCCTTCAGCAGAGAGAGGGCTCTGTGATATTGCTCTAAATAGGTCACATCCACTAGATTAACTTGTCTAAACCCAGTTCTTCCCCAAACATCTACACACCAAGTGTTTGCTGCCAGTATCCCCTCTGATTGAATTTAAATAACCATTTCTAGTGAACAACTTAGACACCTTGTTGGCTAGACTTAGTGGAACATCCCTCAAAGATAAATTAATCGAGTCTTTTTGATCCTTTGCTACCACAATAGATGGGTTCCTTGGTCACGAGTCTAAAGAACCTTGTTCCTTTGAACTCCCCCCATCCACTTTCCCTTAGTTAACTCCATCAGTGTTGGAAGTTGAATGGAATTGCCAAATAACTGGTAGCCTCTCAATCAAAGGGGAGAGATTGATGTTGTTCTAAATGATTTATTGCTTACAAAATTGTCCACAATGATGGGAAGGTTTTAGGGCATTTTTACAATCCTGACAAATTAATTACTTGCCAAGCCCTCATCCTACTATGTTCGCTCCATGACAACAAAAGCGAGTGGTTTGGAAAAATTCAAAAGACATTGCTGAAAGGTACATTGAACTGCCTGCTGACCTCTGAAACTACCATCCATACCTCCCAAATGTTTCCCATTCTTTCGTGCTGCCAGTGCTTAGTTGTTCAATGAGTGATCTTTGAATAGTCTCACACCGATCCACCTCTGTTTCCTCTACATTAGCTTTGGCCTCAACTATTTAAATCCTGCTTGACAAATATTGTTGTTATTGTAATTTAATTCTTATTTGTAATTAATGAAGCCACTCTGAGTCTTGAATATTTTAGAGTCTTTGATGAAATCCTTATCAAGTGTTTGAGTTTATGCAAACTTTTATAGTATAGTTAGTATAAGGGTCTGACTTTTCATTAAAATAGGCATGGTCTGAAATGAGTTAGAACTTAAGAGTTATTAATTTGGTCACGAGTAGGTCTAGAAGGAAAGAAAGAAATAAATTACATTAGTGTTCATGAATAACCAAATTGAGTCAATTTGACTTAGATATTGCAATAAGTTATGAAGTAGATATTTCACGTAAGGGCCCTGGGTTTGGTAACGTGCAATTCTTCTTGTGTCCACCCATCCTGCAATAACATAAATGAAATGATGAAACTCAAATGCAGTCACTTGGTAGGATTGCTCTGAGAACTAGTGAGGTTGCTTGATTTTCAATTATTTTCAATTCTAACAATGACAGTTACTACACAGGTTGTGGTTTCTACATCACCAAGAATTTTAAGTCTTAAATGGGTTGTGACGAGACTTGGATGTAATGTGCTTTAGGAAATTTGAACAGGAACTAATTGAATCATCATTCTTCCCATTAAATATATCCATTCCCAAACATGATGGAATAAGTGAGAGAAAGTGTTGCAGTGTTCCAGGAGTTACAATGCGATGTTGTTTGAGAGAGAGGGAAGAAAACATTATTATCCATGGGCAAATAGTAGATTGCAGAAATTCCTGTTGATGGTTTGTAGATAAATTCCATGCTGCAAAAGAAATAATCTGCAAGAACAAAAGAAACTACCAAACATTCTAGAAGATGCTACATATTAGATATATTTACTTAGAAATTTATTTTCATTACATAAATATGTCATCATTGCCAACACAGTAGATGAAGGCAATATTCATAGTAAAATACATCATCAATCTCCATAACAAGCTGCCCATCAATCCTACAAGTCAATGACACTTTAATCGATCTTTCTACATTTACCTCAAACAATGTCAATGAAATTTTGGATATATTCTTCAACAACTGTTCAACTGATAAGAAGTCTTTCTAGGATGTTTGTGATGATATGACAACAGCAATGTACATGGAACTCATAAGAGATGTCAATTTAGAGCTACAAAAAAATTACTTTTTTTGAGTTCAATATCAAGATATTCGCCATCTTACCTGGTTTTCTGTCATTGGGAAGAATAAAACATAACATTTAGGCTGGAATATTTCAGTTTCCTATGTTGAATTTCTATTGGATAATACTTTGTATCTGATGTCCCCTGTAACATAAGATAATTGTTCCAGCATGCATGACTAGTATTTTTTTGATCGGGGAGCATTCACATTAGCATCATATGAACTTCAGTAGTGTGATCATGTACTTTGGCCATGGACAAGTTGGAATCGGCTGACGTTTTGATGGCAGCATGTAGCTGTAGCAAGCATCAATTTCCACATTATGTATCTTGAATTTTAGTAGCATGTATGTTGAATCAACAAAACATACAATCTTAAGATTTGAAGAATTGCTACTGTTAATGTATGGTAGCTTCGGTCAGATATGAATGACAGTGATACTTGCATCACTGTCATTCATGTGTGATCGAAACTATCATACCTCATTATGATATTTCTATAAGAATCATTAAAATCGAAAATATAAAACAGTCATATTAAATTCTATCATTTCCGTGATTTTCTGTATTCATGTGAAACCGGAATTCTCTTGAAAGTCATACGCCATCATAATGAAGATTATATACGTGTGAGTATATACTTAACAAATGGTAATTGAATGCAATTACCAGCCGTATCCTAAGGGACGCGTCCCATGAGTGGAGGCATGAGGCGCGCCTCTTAGGAGGGGCGGTCTTCTTCTTATTTAGGATGGTTCCTCAATCGATATGCAAACATAGAAATCAGATAATGTTCTACAATCAGCACATTCACACTTAGTCTAAAATCTGGAAATCAAACTTAGAAGGAAATCTGGACACCACAGTTAGAAGAAATTCTCAAAATTCATTTGAAACTTATATTTGTCTTTCTCAGAATTGAAACTTAGCTTTGCTCTTAGGTATTAGAATCCTATTTTAGGAAATATTTGATTACATTTACATGGTATCAGAGCCACGGTGTGCGAATCCAAATCAAATCTAAAAGCAGATTGCTCAAAGAAATTCGTATTTTTAAATCGAATTTACATTCTTCATAATGTCAATGATGATCAGATTTGAAGATCGTCTTGCAGGAGCAAATAACTTTACATCATGGAAATTTAGAATCATGATGATCCTAAAAGAGAATAAACTAGACTCACTTGTGAGAGAAAATAAAAGGGAACTTGAGTCTGAACCTGAGAAAAGTCAATGGATTGAAAACAATGATAGGGCCATGAAAATCCTTGTAGATGCAGTAAGAGATCATATAGTACCTATCTTAGCAAAACATGAAACTGCATACCTTATGTACAAATCTCTTGAGAGTACTTATGAAATCAACAATACCTGTAGGACTTGAGCATTAAAACGACAGATCAACAATGCTCAAATGAATGAAGGGGAGTCCATTAATATATACTTCATGAGGATTATTGAACTTAGGGATCAATTATCCACAATTGGATATCAAATTGGGAACAAAGAGTTAACCTTAATTGCACTAGGAGGCCTACCAAACTCATGGGAGTCTTTTGTTCAAGGAGTAAGTGCGAGATCTAAACTCCCTAAATTTGATAGGCTAAGAACTAACTGCCTTCAACAAGAAACAAGGCTCTCCTCTAAGGAAAATAAACAAAAGAACATAGATGAAGACATTCATGTACTCAACACAACATCTAATAAACGGAACAAGAAAAACTCGTACAAGAAAGGATATTTTAAAAGGAAGAGAAATTCCAATGGAAAGGAATCTTTTTAAAAGAAAGACTTCTCTCAAGTACAATGCTTTAGATGTGATCAATATGGTCACTATGCAATGAAGTGCCCTGACAGATCCAAGCAACAAGCATCCTTTGCCAAAGTAGGAAAAACAATCTCAGATCATAAATCTGAAGACCTTGTGTTCTAAAAGGTCAAATGGACTTAGAGTTACCCCTATGGATGAGAAAACTTTAGCATGGCCTAAATCTCATCCATTTAACAACAAAAAAAAAAAAAAAAAATCACATCCCATGGGGGATCTTGTAAAAGTTGTGTCTTAGAAAAGAAAATAAAACCTTTAAAAGTGTATAATAGAAACCTACATCTTAAGAAACTCTGCATGAGTGCTGGAATTAAGAGGGAGTCCTCTAGTTGTTTGACCTTAACATTAAAACCATTCAAAAGGTCATGAAGTTCAAGTATGACAAATATCCATTTCCCTAGGTTACCTGAAATGGAACCTGCTCCTGAGATTCAGAGGGAGCATCCTGAGGAAATGCCACTTAAAATCTCCTACCACTTCATATGAGGACACAAATGACATTGGCAGAAAGTGACCACTTTGAGCAAGGAAGATGATCAAAGAAGCAAAGGATCTTGCAGCACCTAAAGGATCACTATGGGAGAAAGTCTTCCAACATCAGGCTTGGAAGGATGCAATGACAGAGGAGTACCAGTCCATTCTAAAGAATGATGTATGGGACATAGTGCCTAGACCTAAAGAGAAATATGTTGTTTCTTCTAAATGGCTCTTCAAAATCAAGCATGCTGCTGATGGCAGCATAGAAAAACATAAAACACGTTTCGTGGCTAGAGGTTTTTCCCAAAAGGAAGGCATTGATTAAGAAGAAACATTTGCACCGGTTGCCCCCCTATACATTAGCAAGAACAAGTGTTAAGCCATTGCAATAGCTAAAGGTTGGAAGGCCTACTAGATGGATGTGAAAACTGCCTTCATGAATGGAACCATTGAAGAGGAAGTCTACTTGGAATAGCCTGAAGGATTTGTGATACATGAATCTAACTCTCATGTGTGCAGGCTCAAGAAAGCTCTCTATGGGCTCATACAGGCTCCCAGGGTCTGGTATGAAAGAATTGACAGCTATCTCTTGGGATTAGTTTTTTCCAAAGAACGATGCTGACTCCAATCTATACTTCAAGGTAATCAAAGGTGATATGATTATAATTATTTTATATGTTGATGACCTACTAATAACAGGGGAAGATCACCTCATTACTCAAGGGAAACAAGATCTCATCTCTGAATTTGACATGAAAGACTTGGGTATTCTTCACTACTTCCTCGGGTTGGAAGTATGGCAGAAATCAGAAGGTATTATTCTAAATGAAGGGAAGTATACTATTGACATTCTGAAAAGATTTGGAATGTTGGACTGTAGACCAATGTCCACACCCATGGAAACCAACCTTCTCAAATTGAAAGAAGCAGCAGCAGAATCCAAATGTGCAGTTCCGACCCTTTACAGACAGATGATTGGATCCTTGATGTATCTGGTTAACACCAGACCTGACATATGCTATGCTGTAAATGCCCTCAGCCAATTCATGTGTGAACCCAAAGAAATTCACTTGATGGCTGTAAAACATATCTTTAGATATCTTCAAGGTACCATTGGATATGGGCTTCATTACAAGAATGAACCATTAGATCTACATGGGTATTCAAATTCAGATTGGGTTGGAAGTGTAACTGATCGAAGAAGTACATCTGGATGCTGTTTTAGTTTGGGATCAACAATGATCACCTGGATTTGTAGAAAACAATCATCTGTTGCACAGAGCTCAACAGAAGCTGAATACATTGCAGCCTCAATGGGGGCAAGAGAAGCAGTGTGGCTTCGCAAATTGATTGTGGGCCTCTTTGGTGAGTCCTTGAATCCTACAATCATTCATTGTGATAATCAAAGTTGTATAAAGCTCTCTGTGAATCCTGTCTTTCATGATAGATCTAAACACATTGAGATCCCCTATCATTATGTAAGAGATATGGTGGAAAGGAAAGTGATTCAGTTGGAGTACATTAGTACAAATGATCAAACTGCAGACATTCTCACCAAGCCTCTCTCCCGGATCAAGATAGAGCACTTCAGGAAGAAACTTGGTATGGTAGAAATGTAATTTGTTATTTATGTTTGAAATGCAAATTGTTTATAAATTGTACTAATATATAAAGATGTTTAATGTGTAAACTCTTGTGTCATGCGAGTGACTCCATGACGTTATGGGCCTACCCCTCTTGTGTACATTATTGAAAGGTGACGATCTTTTTGATAATGAACACTTGTATTTGACATTGTAAAGTGACGACTCTACAATGATAAAACTATCATAATAGATATCATATGGCTTGATATCTATAAGACATGTCATGATAGTATCTCTTAGACACCTTGATGGATATCATGAGACTTGATATCTGAAGGTCATTGTGATCCATAAGAGATGATCATGGTGGGTGAGTATATCCGTGGATATGCCATGATCTATGGTAGACATCATGTGGCTTGATGTCAGTGCACATACCATAATGAAGATATGTATGAAGAATGTCATGTGACTTGACAATTTCAGAAGCATATCATATCTTCTGATATCATGAGTTAGGTGATATCATTTTTGGAAGTTATTTCTTCCTAGTTAAAGAGGGAGTGGAGAAATGTTATGAAGAATGTCATGTGACTTGACAACTTTGAGAAAACATATCATATCACATTTGAAGGTGATATCTTGACTAATTTGATTTGAAATATCTTCCCTAGCTAAGAGGGAGTGTTAATGTATGGTAGCTTCGGTCAGATATGAATGACAGTGATACTTGCATCACTATCATTCATGTGTGATCGAAACTATCATACCTCGTTATGATATTTCTATAAGAATCATTAAAATCGAAAATATAAAACAGTCATATTAAATTCTATCATTCTCGTGATTTTCTGTATTCATGTGAAATCGGAATTCTCTTGAAAGTCATACGCCATCATAATGAAGATTATATACGTGTGAGTATATACTTAACAAATGGTAATTGAATGCAATTACCAACCACATCCTAAGGGACGCGTCCCATGAGTGGACATGCCTCCACTCGTGGAGACACGTCCTCTCATGAGGCACGCCTCTTAGGAGGGGCGGTCTTCTTCTTATTTAGGGTGGTTCCTCAATCGATATGCAAACATAGAAATCAGATAATGTTTTGCAATCAACACATTCACACTTAGTCTAAAATTTGGAAATCGAACTTAGAAGGAAATCTGGAAACCACAGTTAGAAGAAATTCTCAAAGTTCATTTGAAACTTATATTTGGCTTTCTCAGAATTGAAACTTAGCTTTGCTCTTAGGTATTAGAATCCTATTTTAGGAAAGATTTGATTACATTTACAGCTACAACCATACCAGTGATAGTGGATCAAGGACTCCTCTTTACATCAAGGTTATTACCCTTTAAAATCTCTGAAAAAGAATCAGATACAGATTAATGTCCTTAAATTCACCAAACTTAGTAACCTTGCTGTAATGTCCCCTTTTTGGACAACCCTAAATCTTGCCCTAGAATCACAAATATAATGCAGTTAGGGTTTTTTAACTCACCAATTAAATGCCTTAAGCTAGATAAATCTTGGTTTAGATCCCGCAATTAGGTTAGATGCCATTGGAATATACTTCATATGATCAACATCAATGACTTATCTATTTAAATCGTGTAGATACATAACTATTTCAAAACTATCTACACAATATCCATAATGCATAGTGGAGGTCTTAATCATAATAGGATTTGGATGAGGAACATGATAAGTTCGCTCAAAGCTATCCATACCAAGCCCAAGAGCATGAGCGTCCAAACTAAGACAACCCAGCTCTTGGCCCAAGCGGCAAGAATGTCCAAACTAAGACAATTCCACCCTTGGGTGACGTACTTGGCAGATAAGCTTGTATCTGCTTTCCCTATCCATGCTACCTTGTCCATCCTTCTTATGGTCAACAACTAATCCGTGTAGAGATTGGGGAAAGCTACCTTAGGAGGCCTTTAGATTCCTCTTTCTAAGCCCAGGAGCATGCGACGTCCAAACGAAGACAACTCACCCCTTGGCCCCAAGCAGCAGGAACGTCCAAACTAAGACAATTCTACCCTCGGGGTGGCCTACCTAGATAGTAATCTAGTATCTGCTCACCCTCTTGGCATTTTCCTCACTCCTCCTCATGGTTGCTTGAGAATCACAAACACAAAATATATCCAGATTCATAGAGATTATACATTAATATCATCATTCACAATATACCACAATAGTTGCTAAATATAAGGCTACTATATTCTAAGATGCAAACATATTAACAAATGCTGATTTCTGCCCTTGTTTGCTAAGTGCAGATAATTATGTTTGATCTGTTCCAATTGCCTTGTCGTTCGATCTGTTTTAATATTCAGAAGATATTGCTTAAAGAGAAACAAATAGATTAAATTAAATTAATAATTACTAATAAGGACTAATAATTGCTGAAAGCATCATTATTGCATAATCGTAATATATATATATCTAATTGTAATATATATTCTAATCAATTTGAACTTATATATTTATATGTATATATGTGTATATATAACTTTATTAAACTTACTTCTTTTCTTGATTTATCATTTAACTTCATTTATCTCTCTTGAGCCTACTCTTCGTCGCACATATTTCTTCTAATCTGAGTATGTCGTATTAATGTATCTTCTGCTATGCTCAGGGAATACTCCTATTTCTGTCCTTAATCGCTGTTCATATATCTGCCTTAAAATCTGATTATATTTCATCTTATATATTTCCGTTCCAATGATAATCATTCTTCTTTATTGATATGTCATTATTTCTTTGTTAGATCTACTTGTGTATATATATTTCTGCAACTGTAGACTTCTTCCTATTTATTCCTCCTTCATGAGCCTCTTCCCTTTGAGGTGTTCTTTCCTTTATATTCTCCACAGTGGGGAGGGAAGATACACAACTATTAATTATTCCTTCCCTTGGTTGGGACACATCCCTCTACAACTAATCACTAGTTGGAGGTATTATTGCGTTTATATGGATCACAATCTTTCCCTTAGTCTTTGCTAAATGAACTGTTGCTATATTTAAATGGTTAGTTGGAAAATTCAGCCTCTTAGCAAAAAGAAACTTGTGGCCGGAATAAAGGCAATTTCGATTCATTTTTTGCGTTGCCCCCAAACCCCCATGAGGGGCGCTGCCCCTTGACCCTGTTGGGGGTGTTGCCCCTAGACGCCCATGAGAGGCGTTGCCCCCAGAGCCCCACGAGGGGCATTGCCCCTCGACCTCACTGGAGGCGTTGCCCTCAGATCCCCATGAGGGGCACTTCCCCTCAACCTCGTTGGGGGCGTTGCCCCCAAACCCCCACAAGGGGTGCTGCCCCTCGACCCCACTAGGGGCATTGTCCTTACAAGGAGTGCTGCCCCTTGATCCTATTGGGGACATTGCCCTCAAATTCCCATTGAATTAATTTGATTTTCTAGGTACTCTCCAAGTCTAAGTTTCCAAGTTTGCCTACAAGTCTTCATCTATAATATCATCTAGTTCTACCTCTCCCCTAGTTTTCACTAGACATGGGAAAGAGGAAGATGTAAATTTGTAAAATATATTAATGTATTATATACTTTCATTTTTACAAAAAACAATTTGCTATTTTCATTTTGTTTCAGAATATCAACATCAGCACATTCCACATGAGGATGCCATTTTGTGCCCAATTTGCTTTCAAATCAATCAAATACAACTAGACTCAGCTTGTTTCTTTTATGTACTCATTTATTGACTCATTTGATGCATCTTATCATTGAATTTTGCCAAACCAAGTTTTTCAAGCTTGCCGAGTACTTGCAATTGGCGAGTTTTCCAACTATGTTCAAATGAATCACTGGTTGTTGTTTATTGTTATTTTGATAATTGTATTCCCTTTCAATAAATATTATTTTATGTCATATTAATATATTATATATTATATATTTCTTATTTTATTATTATATTTATAAATTGAGTTTATAATATATTGTTATATATATTTTGATATTTATAATATTATATTATGATGATTATAATAATATTTAAATTGTTAGTATTTATATTTATATTTTTAATACTGTAGTGATGATCATGGCGTGGGCATGACAGTCCACCTTGCCCAAGATTGCTTGTCCTCAAGCGATCGCAAACTAAGATTTGTAAATATTGTTCCTTTTTGTGATGATATTAGCTTCAATTGTGTTATTTTGATAGGAATTAAAAATTCTAATTGATAGATGGTTATTTTGGTTATGTTTGACTCTATGTCCTTGGAGGGTAGCGGTTAGTATACTTATTACCAATAATGTTTAATATTCTGAAGTATTACATTTTTCCCATAACTCTCAACAAAATCAAGAGTTGGAAATTGGCAAGATGTGTTTAAGAGAAGTTTTTCTCTCATTTCATGACCACAAGGGTCGTAGGCAATGATACAAGTTCTTCATTACCCTTTGTTGAAATCTACAATGATAGAAAAGTGTCTGCATCCTTCATCGTGATGGATTATGGGAGTGTTGTGAATGTAATGTCCCCTATTTCACGAGCATCAGAGTTGGGGAATTAGCCTATTTTCTTGACCCTTGTAGGCTAATAGTTCTGGATAGAGGGTTTCTCGGACGGGCACTTGGTCTTCAATTTGCAGTGTGGATCTCTGGAGTATGGTGGTGGGGTGAATTGTGGCGTTTGGCATGATACTTGTGCTTAAATTTATGATACTCACCTTTAATTTCACCATCCTTGGCCTGGGGACCATGTGTCTTCAAAAGGAAGGGGTCACTTTATATTTTTCAATTACTATTCATTCATAAAGTGGAAAAAGAAATAAATTAAGTGAATAGTGCTCACTTTTATGAATAGTGTTTTTTAATGAAAAAACTTATAAATATAAGGAAAAGTTCGACCCTCTTCATGAAAAGATGATTTTAGCTTGTTAAAACTTGGGAGTTGGCTTTGGAGGAAGAAGGAGGCTAGGGTTTCCTGATTTCTTGCAGTGGGTAAGCATGGTGGGGCTTTGTTATTCGAATTTGAGTTGCTTGAGGGTGTGAAATACCATCTTAAAGTTGCTGGTCAGTTTTTGGTGGCTTCATTTTGGAGACACAAATCGCTGTTTGCAATTTATTCGAGCCATTTTCAAAGGGGTTTGGATTGCCATAGACTCCATTCACATTTGTACGAGAGTTTTTCGCTTGTGGAGCATTTTGGGACTGTTTTTTGGAAGCTACAGCCAACCGCATTTCTTGAGGGTTTTAATCAGAACATATTAAAAAAAACGCCTCTTCTAAGAGGCTGCAATCTCACCAAAAAGGGGCGCCCTTGGTAGAGGAAGCTTCCCATGTTGGATTTGGTTGGGAGAAGTTCGGATCTCAAGAGTTGTGTTCACTTCTTGGGGGTGGGTACTGTAGCAAGTCACTATTCACAGTGCTTGTTTGGCTGTAAGTTAAAGTATGGTTTCTTATATATTTAGTTTCGAATCCGATGTAAGTTATATGTTGTAAGTATTTATTATTGTAATGAAGAAGACATATTTGGCCACTGAATAGAGTAATGACTCAAAGTTGTTTCAATAGTTTGGTTTATTTGAAGCTTTCATTATATGCATATGCTTGTTAGTACCATTCTAGCATTATTGGCAAACAAACTCAAAGCAAGAAGGAAGGAATTAAATTGAAACAAAAATCAGACCTACGAAACATAGTGAAAAACAGATCAGCAGAGTGTCGTTACGCTACAGTGAATAAAAAAATCCCACCCCTTTGTGGAAACCCACTTTGCATTTTGTGTAAAGGTTTTAGATGTTTGAGTGATGACTTCCCTTAGCTAAGGTATGTTTCATTTTGTGTAAACAAGGAAGGTTTAAATCAAGCTTGTTTCTAATGAGGGTGTAATATAAAATAGCTTATAGTGTTTGTTTTTAGGTAATACTTAATCTAGTCAAACATTTGTCATACCCATATTCATGACATGTTATAACCTTCTAAGCATTTATTTCCTAGAGAATACTTAAGTACAAATTTAGTGGATTGATCAAGTCAAAAATATGGAAACAATAGAAGGACTCAAGTTTATAGGTTTACCCTAATTTCCAATTCTTGTCCCATTCTCCTAATCAATTGGAGGTTATTACTCCTCTTTGACATATTCCCATGTTTAGTACTAGATTTATTTTCATACCTTGGGAAAGTACTGATTCATTTAAACAATATCAATTTATCCCAAAGTTTGAAAACTGAGAATGATTCTAGGATTAGTGGGTTACGGACCCATAATAAATCTTAGTTTGGGCTTATGTAATAATTTTGTTGTAGCTTGATTTGTATCCAATTTATCTTAGATACCTAATATTGATGTCCATGACCTCAAATCATGGCTAGCAAGAAAAACGACCTAGGAGAAGAAGAGCCTAGGATGAATTTATCTCAAATGTTTTCTACATCACTAGTTCCTAAAGAGTTGAGTTATCCTTATCACCTTCTTGAAAATATTGTGTTTGGCATAGAAGAGGCTTGAGTCTTTTCATCAATTTCAAGAGATCTCAAGGACCATGATTGTTGGTGAATTTCCGTAGTTGCCAGGAGATTGGTGCTAGTATTGGTACGGGAGACTGGTACGACTTTTTTTTGAAAATATGAGACGGGGGTACTTGGAGATGCCATCTTTTTTATACAAATAAAAGTTAACAAATTAATAATTTATAAAAAAATATCATGACATTATAAATTTTTTCACGTTAAATTTTTTTAATGCTTATAAATTTCACGGGAGATGCCAAAATTTCCATTGGGAGACGACATGCCAAGTTTCCATGCTCATGGAGGCATTTTCGGAGACGTCTCCGGTATTGGAGACACGTACTAGTCTTTGAAATGCGTCTCAAGGGGTAGGAGACGCATCTCCCGACAACTATGTGAATTTCCAAAGACCTTAGATTTTTCATGCAACCTTTGGCAGCTTTCCAGCTAGAAGGATGAGGATTAGAAGCATGACACACATCTATGATCTTCGTGATGATGTTAATTGTTGGTCCTCTTCCCCCTTTACCCAAGGTGCAAGGCCAGTGATATTATTTGTTAGTGTTTTATAGATCAGATAAATAACTGAAAGCACTTATAATATTTGCAACACATAAGACAATAAACACAACAAGATACCCTAGGAAAACCCTCCTCCTGAGGGAGAAAAACCCAGCAAATAATTCTGTTACATAAGAGCAGAAATAGGAGCAGAAATCTACTTACAACTCAGACCCAACAATGGCCGAATTTGATACAATGATTAATAGCACCTCTCCTAGATGCAATGATACAAACGAATATGTTTCTGCTTGAATTCGGTCTGCTGCTGCAGTATGATCTACTACTCAAGATGTTGATCTGCTGCTACACAATAATGATCTGCTACTCAAGATGTTGATCTGCTGCTACACAATAATGATCTGCTGCACAAGATTTTGATTTGTTGCTACACAATAATGATCTGCTGCACAGGTGCGAACTTTTCCTTAAGTGTGAATTAAGATGAATGAACTTGATGATTTTCAAATGAGCAAGGCGACCTTGTATTTATACAAAGTGAGGTGACTCTTCAAATAGGTCGGCTCTCATTGAGAATAAATATTTTACAATAATTGCCAAAGGTAGGTCGGCCCAAATATTAAATGAACATTAATATTTTCAATGAGGGTCGGCCGTTAAATTATTAAATAAATCAAGTATAAATTAAATCATGCACATATAAATTAAATAGCCGAAAGGCTATCATTTAATTTAGTCTTCTCGAATTGTGTAAGCTGGAAGAAGCAGCCCGAAGCTGCTAATAACATCAACACTCCTTCTCAGCTAGGGATGATACTTCCAGCTACACAAAACATATCACCTCATTGTGATAAGGAGCTTATCACCTCATCGTGAAAGCAAATAAGATATCACCTCATCGTGACATCGGATATCACCTCATCGTGATATCAACCATCATGGCTACCTCCATAGATGGTATGTACAAGTGCTCATCACTCAATGTGATGTTGTCACCTCAATGTGACTTTCACCATGGCTCCCCAAGAGGGTGAAACACAAGTACAAGTAAATCATCACGGACTCCCTCACATGATGCTGTCATGGAGTCACACACATGACATCCACCATGGCTCTCCCAGAGGGTGGAGCAAGGGCTTTCACCTCAAATCTCTCTCAATAGAGAAATGCATTATCAAGGGCTTGCACCTCAAATCTCTCTCAATAGAGAAATGCATTAACAATTCTGAAGATCACTGATACTGAGACTCCCTCTCAGCTAGGGCTTCGTTCTCCACCATATCAAGCTTGTCTCGAAGGTACACAATCATTATCCTAAAAGAGATGCTTGATGAGAATGACTGCCATCTGCTCATCAGTGCTGATATACCTCAACTGGATATCTTTCCTCGATACCATATCTCTGATATAGTGGTATGCTTACTTTATCATGAAACCCATGGAAAGACAAAAAGCTTCAAAAAGCTTTGATTAACACAAGGGATGATAGTTGGCTTCAATACTTGTTCAACCAATCCTGCAAGGAGCTTTCGAAGCCACATTGCTTCTTGAGCTGTCACACAAGCTGTAATGTACTCGGCCTCTGCTGTACTTAGTCCCATAGAAGACTGCTTCCTGTTGTACCAGGATATCATCGCAGGCCTCAACTGAAACAACATCCAGAGCAACACAACCATCTTCTTTAGGTTCAATAGGCACCCTCTGAATCTTCAATCACTTGCATCAACCACTTGACCTCATTGCCTACAACGCTTGTCTTTAGAGAAATGGTTTCCAACGCACACCTCTGTAGAGATTTAGGGTTGTTCTCTTCGACTGCATCTTAGATCACTCTATTCTGAATAGGTTTGCGGAGCTACCAATCCAGGTTGACCTGACTTGAGCAATTCAGAACCCAACTGCTGAAGAGGTACTTCAACAATTTAACATCTGGCCTTGCAACACTGCAACCCTTACTTATTCTCAACGAGTCATAGAACTCCCTCTTAAGGTTAATTCTTCCTTTTCAAAAAATGTCTTCAGCCATTCACTTAGTCTCATAGCTACAAGTAGAGTCTCCATCCTTCAACCTATAGGATGCATCAAGCTCTTCTTGAAAGCAATCTCTTACGCTTCTTGATTTATCCTGAAAGCATTAAGAAGAGATTACTAATAGTTCATGGTACTCAACTATCTCAAATAGACGCACCATAACTAGGAGCATACATGATTGACTATCTCAATAGTATGAATTAGTGGCTACAAAACAATTCATCATTATTCAACCATGCAATACTTCAAAATCTTCTGAGTAATAGATAATTAATTCATCAATCATGACATGTCTTTCTTTCAATTTCTCAGAAGAGTTAATCTCAAAAAAATAATCTTCACAATTTAGCATGATACAACTTACAATGAATAAATCTAGAGAATCTTATCATAGAAATCACTATTTACTGGTCACACATAATCCTAAGTAAATAATGTTAGATTTGCATAACTCAACAAACTGAATTTTAGCCTAGAATGGTAATCAAAACAAAGAATACTTATCTCTTAAATATTTTTAAGGGTGGACACGGTATGATACTCTGCTCTTGCGATTAGTACACAACCTTCACAGCTTGAACATAGGTCCATGACTAGAGTAGAAATTCACTAGAATCATTTTGGGGAGAGATCTCAATCACATCCGCAAATGGAGCATGCTGATTAGGCTTGGTAGGGCAATCCTTCGCATAGTGACCAAATTTGTTACATCTAAAGCATTGAACACGAGAGAGGTCCCACTTCTTCTTGAATGTAGGAGCACCATTTGACCCATTATCTCGATTCCTCTTGGAGAATCCTTTCTTCCAAACTTTTCCTTTTTTCAATGAATGAGAGGTGAGAACATGTAAATCTTCATTCTTTGAACTTTGACCAATGCCTCTAGCCGCCAACCTCGACTCCTCTTGAATGCAGTCTGCCCTTAATTGATCAAACTTGGGAAGTTTCGATCTTGCACTAATTCCTTGAATATAAGACTCCCAAGATGAAGGAAGACCATTAAGAGCCAACATGATCAAATCTTTGTCATCAACAATATGACCAATGGTAGAGAGCTGATCTGTCAATTCGGAAATCTTCATGAAGTAGGTGATGACAAACTCTCCTTCTACCATCTTAACGTGAAGAAGTTGTTGTTTTAGTGCAAGTGCTCGACTGGTGTTGTTGATTTCGTACATCTCTTCCAAGGTAGTGAACATCTCCCTTGCGGTATCCAACTTGAAGACAATTAGAACGACATGATCTTTGACAGAATCAACCAACACTTTCTTTGCCCTAGTATTTTTCTTCCTCCACTGCAACTTTTCTTCTTCCTCCTTAGGTTCGGGAACTTTCGTTTTCACAAACTCAGCCAAATCATTCTCTTCAATTGTGAGCATGATCCTGAACCTCCATGATGTGTAGTTAGAAGCTCCTTCGAGTCTATCCTTGATTTTCAGACCATTCACCATCTTGAAATTTAAAACAAAAAATGATAGACTGAAAAAGATTAAAGTGAGTGCTGCGAAACGAATCTGATCTTGATCTTTTTCAAACCCGCTCTGATACCATGTTACTGTTTTATAGATCAAATAAATGACTGAAAGCACTTATAATATTTGCAACACATAGGACAATAAACACAACAAGATACTCTGGGAAAACCCTCCTCCTGAGGGAGAAAAACCCAACAAATAATTCTGTTATATAAGAGCAGAAATAGGAGCAGAAATCTGCTTACAACTCAGGCCCAGCAATGGCCGAATTTGATACAATGAATAATAGCACCTCTCCTAGATGCAATGATACAAACAATATGTTTCTCCTTGAATTCGGTATGCTGCTGCAGTATGATCTGCTACTGAAGATGTTGATCTGCTGCTACACAATAATGATCTGCTACTGAAGATGTTGATCTGCTGCTACACAATAATGATTTGCTGCATAGGTGCGAACTTCTCCTTAAGTGCGAATTAAGATGAATGAACTTGATGATTTTCAAATGAGCAAGGCAACCTTGTATTTATACAAAGTGAGGTGACTCTTCAAATAGGTCGGCTCTCATTGAGAATAAATATTTTACAATAATTGCCAAAGGTAGGTCGGCGCAAATATTAAATGAACAGTAATATTCTCAATGAGGGTCGGCCGTTAAATTATTAAATAAATCAAGTATAAATTAAATCATGCACATATAAATTAAATAGCCGAAAGGCTATCATTTAATTTAGTCTTCTCGAATTGTGTAAGCTGGAAGAAGCAGCTCGAAGCTGCTAATAACATCAACATTATTTGCCTTTTGAGAATGATAATTTTCTTTCAGGTTGATTGATAGATTTATTCCCCATTGATGATTTCATCACAAGGAGATGATTCCCCTTTGTATGTTATTGTTGAGGGAGTCATAGTCTTTCATGTTTGAAGGGTCACAACTTTTTACATTTGGAGTTACATCCTTTCTCACATCATTACTGATTTAATTCATTTTGCAAAATTGCTTAAAGTTCTATTCTCAATTAGATTCTTCAAATGATGGTATGGATGTCTTTGTCAAATGAAAAGCTCTCCCGTTTATATCGGAAATTTTGAGGGAGTCACATCTTTCACTTCAATAGTAAAAACTCTTCATTATTGTATTTGGGTACTAATAATAATTCAACTTTAGATAAGTCAATTTGATAGTGCTTCTCAATTCACGAAACATTTTGACAGACAAAGTTTTTTAACATTTTCATAATTTTTAAGCATAAAGTAATCATATATATACATGGAGTACTCTTGTTGAAAACACATCCAGCATGAAGCAAACACATAGATATATGTAATGCACGAAGTATTTATATAAATACACATGAAGCATACATGTGAATACACACAATACATGAAGTATATACATGAAGCATGAAGCATATACGTAATACATGAAGTATACACGTAAGACATGAGGTATGAATCATACATGCGAATACACATAATATATGAAATGTACACAGGAAGGATGAAGCATACACATGAATACATGTAATATAGGAAGCATGAAGTATACACGTGAATACACATAATACATGAAGTATGCACATAAATACATTAAGTCACAAAGTATATGCATGAATAAAAAGTATACGTAGGTCTCAAGGTATACAAATGAATACACGAAATCACAAGGTATACACGTGAATACATATAAGTTACGAAGTATACACTTGAATACACATAAGTCACAAAGTATACTCATGGATACATGTAAGTTGCAAAGTATATACATGAATACACATAAGGCGCATAAATACATGTAAGTCACAAAGTATACATATGAGTACACATAAGTCACTAAGTATTGACATGAGTATATATAAGTTTTTTTTTTTTTTTTTTGTGTCACAAAGTATTGACATGAATACACGTAAGTTGCAAAGTATACACATGAATACACATAAGTACACATAAGTCACAAAGTATTCACATGAATACATATAAGTCAATTTGTCTGTAGGCTGGCAAGATTAAGGCTCTGATACCACTTGTAATGTCCCCCTTTTGGACAACTTTAAATCGTGCCCTAGAATTACAAATATAATGTAGTTAGGGTTTTTAACTCACTAGTTAAATGCCTTAAGCCAAATAAATTTTGGTTTAGATCTTGCAATTAGGTTAGATGCCATTGGAATATACTTCATATGATCAATATTAATGACTTATCTATTTAAATCATGTAGATACATAACTTTCAAAACTATCTACACAATATCCATAATGCATAGTGGAGTTCTTAATCATAATAGGATTTGGATGAGGGACATGATAAGTCCGCTCGAAGCTATCCATACCAAGCCCAAGAGCACGAGCATCCAAACTAAGACAACCCACCTCTTGGCCCAAGTGGGAGGAATTTCCAAACTAAGACAATTCCCCTTGGGGTGGCGTACTTGGCGGATAAACTTGTATCTGCTTTCCCTATCCATGCTACCTTATCCATCCTTCTTATGGTCAACAACCAATCCATGTAGAGATTGGGGAAAGCTACCTTAGGAGGCTTGTAGATTCCTCTTTCTAAGCCCCCAAGAGTGCGCAACGTCCAAACTTAGACAACTGGGCCCTTGGCCCCAAGTGGTAGGAACGTGTAGACTAAGACAATAAGACAATTCCACTCTTGGGGTGGCTTGCCTAGAAAGTAATCTAGTATCTGCTCTCCCTACTGGCATTTTCCTCACTCCTCTTGGTTGCTTGAGAATTACAAACATGAAATATATCCAGATTCATAGAGATTATACATTAACATCAGCATTCACAATATACCACAATATTTGCTAAATATAAGACTGCTATATTCTAAGATGCAAACATATTAACAAATGCTGATTTCTGCCTTTGTCTGCTAAGTGCAGATAATTATGTTTGATCTGCTCCAATTGCCTTGTTGTTTGATCTGTTTTAATATTCAGAAGATATTGCTTAAAGAGAAACAAATAGATTAAATCAAATAAATAATTACTAATAAGGACTAATAATTGCTGAAAGCATCATTATTGCATAATCGTAATATATATATAAATAATTGATTTGGAATTATATATTTATATGTATATATGTGTATATATAACTTTATTAAAGTTACTTATTTTCTTGATTTATCATTTATCGTCATTTATCTCTCTTGAGACAACTCATCTTCCCACATGTTTCTTCTAATTTGAGTATATCATATTAATGTTTCTGCTGCTATGCTCAGGAAATACTCCTATTTCTGTCCTTAACCGCTGTTCATATATACGCCTTAGAATCTGATTACATTTCATTCTATATGTTTCCGTTCCAATGATAATTGTTCTTCTTTATTGATATATCTTTATTTCTCTGTTAGATCTGCTTGTGTATATATATTTCTGCTGCTGTAGACTTCTTCCGATTTATTTTTCCTTCATGATCCTCTTCCCTTTGAGGAGTTCTTTCCTTTATATTCTCCACGGTGGGGAGGGAAGAGACACAGCTATTAATTGTTCCTTCCCTTGGTAGGGACACATCCCTCTACAACTAATCACTGGCTTGAGGTATTATTGCCTTAATATGGATCACAGCCTTACCTTAGTCTTTGCTAAATGAACCGCTGCTATATTTAAATGAATCGCTGGTTGTTGTTTATTGTTATTTTGATAATTGTATTCCCTTTCAATATATATTATTTTATATTTCATATTAATATATTATATATTTCCTATTTTATTATTATATTTATAAATTTAGATTATAATATATATATATATATATAGTATTATGATGATTATAATAATATTTAGATTGTTAATATTTATATTTATATTTTTAATACTGTAGTGATGATCATGGCGGGGGCATGACACTTGCATATAAAGTGATCAGTTCTCTGCATAAGTAAATTTATATACCTGTATACATAGGTATTATATTACATCTGGAGAAATCATATGTCAAAATAGGATCTTGTACTATTGGATTCAAATATCAATAAATGCTCATTAGAGCTACCAAGAGCAATAGTCAAAGGGATGAGTCTTCCTATGCATATATTGTATATCTATAGACCTAAAGCCTAGGCCAATAGAACTCATTCTTATAGGATTCCATCTCTTATAGATGATAAAATGCTCAGAAAGTGCTTTTCAAAGCAGCTTACTGTGCAAACAGAAAATCTATTCAGTAGGAAGGTTGCTAATTTTTATAGCAAAATGGGGACCTTATATTATAAACCATTTCAATGATTTACCTAAGGAGATCAAAGGAACTCATGGCATGGAAAAACCTTTTACTAGTGAATGTATTAGTCTGAGTTATTGGTTTAGTTATGGCGGATTGGCAAAAAAACTTTGGGGTTGGGTTCGTTTTGGGTTTATCTATACAAAAAGCATAAAAAAATCATAAATACATACATATTTGCATCCTAAAAATATAAATTAAGCTCAGAATACCATGTAGTGTGCATATAATAAACAAAACCACTATAAAAATTACAATTGTTACTTCAATATCAATTTGTCAAACTCAAATGTAGTGGGTGGTTATTTTGTTTCATGACTCGACAAGAATTGTTTGCGCTTATTTGAAATAAACCTTCAAGATCTTACTCTCATTTATAATGGCCTTTATCTTCTCCATCATTGAGTTGATGGCATCATATAACTCTCCTAAAAATGGCTTATGCATGCCAATTTAACAAATCATATTCAAGATGGGTTTGGTGAATCTAAGAAGATATCATTTAGGATATCTATTTAATAGTTCTTTGCCGCTGACTATTAGATTACTTTGATACAAAACAAAGTTGGTTAATTACCATACTAGAATGTACCTTTAGCACCTTCACAAGTTGTCTCAAGACAATTGTGTTGGAGGCAAATTGGATCTCAAGAACCTATTCAAGTTTAGAAAGAAAACAAAAAATAGAACAAAGAAGAAAGCATACTTATGTTTTAAAAAATAAATTGCTTAAACAAAACATAAAATTGTATTTTTTTCACTTTTTCTCAACAATTCTTATTTCGAGAATGGTTAGAATATGCTTTGTGGCATGTGATGGTTGGTGATGAACATTTTGATCTCTTTGGCTTCAATGTACACTTGTTTGATCCAATCAATTTTGTTGCTCATTGTTTGTAGAATAATGTTGAGTGAGTGGACAACACAAGGTATTTAAAAGATGTGGGCACTGTGAATAACATGCTTCAACCAACAAGCCAATGACTAGAATTTTCTTGCATTGTGTGTTATGATTTGGATGTCACTAGGCTTCACTTTCTCAATGGCCCCTATGAGGATTTTAACAATAAATTCAACATTCTTTATCTATCCCTCAAAATCCACCCATGATACACCATGTTTTTGAGATGGGGATCATAGGGGATAGGAAGATGCATCTCTAAGATGGATTTTTTGGGAGGCCATTTTGTAGGATATGGCTATTAAAAGATAGGAAATTTTTCAAAAATACAGAAAATTTCAAATATTCATATGATAACATTGATAAAGCATTCATCATATATATTATATAACCTTAATACATAACATAGAGTTGAATTGATATTTTACATGAGAGATGACATACAAATTAACAAAATTTAATTGCTTTCATAGTTAATGTGCAAATAAATTATATAAATATTACAAAAAATGCCCAAAAGATGTAAGCTTCAACTACAAAATGACAAAAAACATAGAAAATATGCAATTGTCCTTAATCAACATCTCATAACACTGCATCAAAATTGGAGTTTGAGTTAGACTCACTATCACTATGAGGGGTTGCCTCATTTAATGGAACTCCAACCAATCCCTCTTGTGCTTCATCAATCTGTGGTATCGTTGGGATCAACATTCCAATGTGCGGCAAGAGTTTGCCAATACTTTGGAATTTTTTATTTTGAAGCTACAAGGCACTATGTGTAAGAGGTATGAGAGTCCAACCTAGAGATGGACGGTACCCAGTCCAGTGTGCCTGAGTGTTGCCAGTACTCCTTGTTCCAAAAGGGGAACTCGCTGGTAAGTGGAACTCATGACTCAAAGGATGGCTATATGGATGCAACTCGGCCAAGTTGCATTGAACCACAAAAGAAGAGCCAGGCATTGGATGCCAAGGTGTTCTACAGTAACACCAAAGTTGGAACGAGATTCTCAAGTTAGGCTCCCCAAAAGGGAGTCCGCAACAAGTCACACCTGCACCAGTCCAAGTGTGCACCAATCTCGAACTGAGTGTGCACCAAGTTGGACCCAATGGAATGGGGACGCACCGAAGTAGTACCCCAAGGGATGCTTCTAAGTCGCACCATGAGAGATGCGTCTAGGGGCGTGTTGGACTCGCACCCTTAAGTCGGACATCAAGAGTGGATGCCGGATAGAAGAATTATTTGCAAGCTAGACCAAGTATGGGACGCACCAAGTCGGACACCAAGAGTGGATGCAGTCCAATGTGGACTCAAGGAGGTTGCAAACTCTAAGAGCCCCAACATTGGGAGCAGCTTGTCAGGGGCAAGCAAAGTGCAGGTTGTCTACCAATTTGAACTAGATATGTGGGATTAAAGAATAAAGTCAGGAATGGGGGTGTCTCCCCAACTTTGAGGCTCATCCTACCAATGTTTGGGAATCAGACAAATAGCTTATATAGGGGAACATGAGTCCTCGACGCTATTAAAGCCAGCGAATCACATTCAAGCTTCCAAGCGAAGTGTCACATCGAAACTAGATCTGAAGAGACACCACCAAGCGCACCTACAATCACCGTGCCAAATTTGGAGTCAACCTAGTCTCAAGGAGTAAGACCTAGGTTGTGGACAGGGTAAGCCATTGTGTAGCTCAATTGGGAGAACGTGGTGCACCTACTTGAAGATCAAAAGGTCAAGAGGATGAAAACAACAAAGAGCTTGTTAGTAAGTTAACAAAGTAGAGGTTACGTGTAAAGATCGCCTGGGGTGAGGTCATAGTGTGGCCGCACCTTGAAGAGTATCGGTATTAGTTCTAATGTAGTTCCAAGAGAACTCATTGTATATCAAGTTAAGGTGCAGGGTACCTTTTTATTGTAACCAAGGTCAAGGACCTACTAAATCAATAAAGCTTGCATATTTACCTATATTTGGATCCTGTGCATTGCACCATCTTTCACCAGGGTTGAAGAGTGTTACCATTCCGTTGCGAAAGAACTTGGTTGAATTATAAAGTTGTAATCCTGAATGTTTAGAACGAGTTGTGACCTCAAGGGGAAACTCTACTATAGAGCCAAAATCGGTGCCGCATGAGCGCGAAAAGCTGACCCTGTGACAGTTGGTATCAGAGCACAAGGCTCTTCGATACAACGAGTTAGTGCCATCTACTAGGGCACGAATTGCAGCTCAAGGTGAGGTTAAGTGGTGTTTGCATTAGAAGGCTTCACCATGCAAGCCGGATTAGATGAAGAGGTGAGGGGTAGCTCAGGAGAGCACATCCTGGAGTATGAGGAGTTCATACCCAAGAGCAGGGCCGACAAAGAGGCTTCGGCTTCAATGTGAATACCCGACGCTCAACAGCCAGAACCAAGGATCGTCTGAATGATCTAGAAAATAGAATGGAGTCCGTGGAGGACATTGGAGCAGCATACAAAATCCAGTAGTTGGAGGACCAGGTCCTCATATTGCAAAACCAAATGGGCATTGGTGTCAAAGAACGACAGAGAATTGAGGACAATATGAAGTTCCTCAAAACCCTCATGACTTCAATGTCTCAAGGAGGCACTACTTTAGGGCACAAGGCCAAGCCTCGAGATCCATATGATGGACAAAGAGGTGACAAAGTTCTAGAAAACTATTTTTGGGATATGGAGCAGTACTTGGACACCCTCACTGGAGCATCAGAGGAGTCCAAAGTAAGAACTGTTGTGAAATACCTTTTAGGTAGCGTGAAGCTTTGCTGGAGAACCAGGGTGGAGGACTTGGAAGCATGGAAGTTGGTTCTAGTAGTGGATACTTGGGCCAAGCTCCAAGAAGCACTAAAGTTGCAATTTAAACCCGAGAACTGTGCTTAAACTGCAAGTGTGTGACTCATGGAATTGAAGCATGGTGGTAAGATGAGAGATTGCATCAAAGCATTCACCACACTAATGCTCAAAATCAAAGATATGTTAGAGCAGGATCAGTTGTTTCAGCTCATGAGAGGGTTGGCATCGTGGGCTCAAATCGAGCTCAGGCGCTAGAATGTGCAGACCCTAGTTACAATAGTTGGGACTGCAGACCGACTCCTAGATTTCAGAGGAGAATCCAACAAGGACACAGGTGGCCAACACAAGAACAAAAAGAAGTCTTTGCCCATGTCAAAGGATGGAAAAGACAAAGCGAAGTCGGGGCAAAGTACTTCTTCAAAGTCCAGTTCCAACACAAGAAGGGGATTTGGCAAAGGATCGATAAAAGGACTTGAAGGAGGCAAACCAAAGGGGCCTTCGAGGTAGCCTGATGCATGTTTCATCTGTGGTAAAGGTGCCCATTGGGCAAGAGACTGTCCAGAGAGATCGAGGATAAACACCACCACAGAGGGATGGATCTACTTCAACAATGGGAGTTATTAAGCTAGGTGCCCTCAATGCACCAAGTCAGTCAAAGGCCACAACGGCGAAACCAATGAATAATCACAAGTATTTCGTTGATGTCTGTCTAGATGGGTGATGCGTATCAGGGTTAGTGGACTTAGGGGCCACTTACAACTATATTTCGGCTAAGAAAGACAAAGCCATGGGGCTCAAGGTGCAACCAGGCATGAGCTCCTTCAAGGTAGTCAACTCGCCTGCAAAGAAGATTTGTGGTGTTCGAGACGTACCCACTTCAGTAGGGACTTGGCACAATAAGATGGATCTAATGGCCATTGAGATGGACGACTTTGAGTTGATCCTAGGCCAAGAATTTTTGAGACTCGACAGAGTATCTGTGATTGCCCATCTGGAATCTCTAATATTCATGGACCCAACATAGAAAAGCATGGTCAAGACAATAGAGAGGAGACAAAGTGGGAACAACCAAGAGGTTTCGGCTCTAAGCTTAAAGAGGTCGACTGAGAAGAACAACAAAGAACCCTTGTTTGGAGGATGGGATGAAATGGAAGGTGCAAGTAAGGCACCCATTCCACCAGTTACCAACAAGATCATACTCGAATATGAGGACAAGATGCCTCTAAAGCTACCCTCAGAACTCCCCCCAAGAAGGGCGGTGGATCATCAGATTGAACTTCAGCCAGGAGCAAGGCCTCCTGCACAGGAACCCTATCGATTGTCTAGCCTTAAGATGGTGGACTTAAAAAGCAACTAGAAGAGTTGTTGGAAGCAGGATATGTAAGACCTTCCCATTCTCCTTATGGAGTACTAGTATTGTTCTGAAAGAAAAAGGATAGAACACTGAGGTTGTGTGTTGACTTCAGAGCTCTCAATAAGCTCACTATCAAAAACAAGTATCCCTTGCCTTTGATAGCAGACTATTTTGATTGCCTAGTAGGGGCGAAGGTTTTCACAAAGTTGGATCTCAAGCAGGGCTACTATCAGGTTAGAATTGTACCTAGGGATGAAGAAAAGGTGAACTGTGTGACTAGGTGTGGGTCATACAAATTCATGGTGATGTGCTTTGGGCTGTGCAATGCTTCGACAACCTTTTGTACCCTCATGAATGATGTGTTCCAACCTCTACTGGACAAGTTAGTAGCGGTTTATCTAGATGATATCCTAGTGTACAGAAAGAACATGGAGGAACACAAGGTTCACTTTGGGGAAGTGTTTGAGTTGCTTAGGGAGCACCAACTTTTCATGAAGAAAGAAAAATGTGTCTTTTCCCAAGAGGAAGTCCACTTCCTTGGCCATATTGTGGGCAAAGGTAAGATCAAACCGGATCCAAAAAGTCTCAAAGCAATTAGGGATTGGGAGCCAGTTCAAAATGTGTATGAAGTGAGACAGTTTTTGGGTCTAGCTAACTACTATAGGAAGTTTGTGGCTAGGTACTCCAAATGGGAGGCTCCATTAATAGACCTCCTCAAAAAGGATTGAAAGTGGAACTGGTCGGATAAGCGCAAGGCTATGTTCAAGACACTCAAGGAGAAACTCACAACCGAGCCAGCGCTTGCACTACCTGACTTTAGTTAGCCCTTCGAGGTACAAAGTGATGCTTTGGACTTTGTAGCAGGGGGAGTGCTCATGCAAGATGGACACCTAGTGGAAATGATAGGGATCATACATTGTCTTTGAACTTGGAGACACTACCTCTTGGGTGTCCTGATCGTTGTTAAGATAGACAACATCTCTTCAACTTACTTCAAGACCCAAGCCAAGTTAACTCCCAAGAAAGCTAGATGGCGAGAGTTTCTAGTTGAGTTCGACTATGAGATTGTATGCAACCTTGGAAAGCAGAATGTTGTGGCGAATACTCTAATAAAAAAGGCACAGTTAATGGCAGTTGAGAACATCAAGCAGGGCTTGGTGGAAGATCCTGAAGCTGCAGAACTATGGAAACAATTTAAAGAGGGACGGACTTGCAAGCTCAGTGACAAAGATGGAATAATGGTTTTCACACAAAACAGATTCTATGTTCCAAAATGGAGGAGTTTGTAGAGAGACCTCATGCAAGAATGTCATGACAACCTTTGGGCTGGTCATCCAGGACAAAAGAGGACTCTTGTACTCTTGGAAAGAGGGTTCTATTGGCCGACGATGCAGAAGGAGGTAGAGGAGTATGTTCGAGGTTGCCTCATTTGTCAGTAGGACAAGGTTGTGACACAACAAACCAACATCAAGCCACTGATTAGCATTAGCCCAAATACAAATCAGCTGGCTACGTAACCCTCACCAAGAATGTTTACAAAGATCCCACTATGGGCGACGTGATAGCATATGGTTTGGGGTCGTTAGAAATAATCTGAACTGAAAGTACATTCATCTGCTTCAACAGGCATCCACAAGTGGTGGGAATACTCCACTTATTCAATGGGTGAGATTATTACAAATTATTAAGGCGGCAAGCCAGCCATGAAACCACAATTCCTCTTGAACAGTGGGGGGTAATTATTCTTCACTACCACTTATTTTCGTGGGGGGAATACAACAATAATGAAAGATAATTTATTGAACTCAACCACTCAATTGTGGCAGTATAAAATAAACTAATTGCACCAATAAAACAAATAGCTGTTAGTACTACTAATTAGCTTTACAACAATTGAAAATAGTTGCAAATATCAAGATAAGCTTCCAAAATATGTCAATGGTTAGAGTTATTCAACCACTAACATTTACAATATGAAATGATATATAAATGAAGCTCTAATCAGCAATATACTAATTTTCACTAAGTCTGATTCGAAACAGTATAAACAAAAAATCAGACCAGCAAAGATGAAAATCACCAATATGAACGCTACTTCTTCAATTCAGCTCCGGAGGTCTTCAAACAACAGTCAATAGAAGCCCCTAAACGTGGCGTCGAACTTCCAACTGTGAAATCCTAGCCAAAAACAACAATCAACAGTCGGGATGAACTCCAATGCAAGCTGAAATGGTATGGCCTCTCAAAGAGGACGACTTGCATCTAAAAAAATCAATCTTTAATTATAAATCTGCAAACTTGCACAAAGGGTCGCCCTTCACAGAGAAACAACATGGGCAAGTACCTAGAATGATATAAAATTCAGAGGCGAAGGTGGCAGCAGAAGTTCGCTTCAGCCATAGAGATCAACAGTACAAACAGATTATAAACCAACAATCTGCCTGTAATTGAAATTCGAATTGAGCTCTATCCACACTCCTGAATGAAGCATGGTCTTCTTCAATTACCATCTAGGAAGCCATAGTTTCAGGGCCGAAGAATGAATTGAATTTGCTAAGCTTTCCTTTAGCCAGGTTTTGGATTCAGTCCAATAGCATAACTTTACTTTCAAAATTCAAGCATAATCAGCTCTCCACAAAGAATCAATATATAAAGCTTCAGTTTGGCAAATGAATCAACTGTAACTCCCGCAAAGAAAACTCTTCAATTCCTTCATGGGACGCCAATCACCAAAAAAAGTGCTTTTTAAATATTTTAAATACTTTAATATCTCCTTCCTTTGGCGTCCACCTTTTGAGAACATTTAAAACATTAATAAAGATATTAATATTTTAATCTTGGACATCCACATTAAAGACCCCCTTTTTGAAACAACTTAAAGTCGATCACTTAGGCACCGAGGTACAAACTCAAAACATAAAATTGACTAAGTGTTGAAACTCAGTCCAAAAGAGATAGCCAAAAGCAACGCCCAAACTGCAATTGAAAAGCTGCTAAAAATAGCAAACTGACATTAGTCGAGTTGAACCAAGCTTATGATGATGCCACTGCTACAAATGGACTTACTAAAAATAGCAAATGCCAAAAATAGTAAGTTTACTTGAAACTCAACAGAAAGCCAAACTGATTAGCCATACTGCCCAAAATAGAAATGTGAACTGCAGATGACTGAGCCATTGCTAGAATGATATTGCTATAAATAGACTTATCAATAATAGCAAACTGCTATAAATAGTAAGTTTGCAAAGCTTCATCTGAACATCAACTGAGCAGTAATCATGACTTACTATAAATAGTAAGTGTCTCCAAACACCTTCTGAGCATAAATCGGGAAGCCAACATGAATTACTATAAATAGTAAGTGCCTGGAAAGGTTGTCAGATAGAGATGCATGTTATACCATTCTGAAGCTCTCTGAAAACCTAGAAAAACCTAGAAACCTTTCCTGCATGCAAAGTACCTGCCGGAATTGCATGTCATATTCTTAACATGCATGTTACCTCATCCCGACACTCTCCAAAACCCCAGAAAGCTCCATCGGACATGCATCAAAAACTCTCGCATGCAAGCTCTCAAACTGCATTTGAATCCTCCTATAAAATAGGAAACTATAATTTTCAATTCTGCGTAGCCTACGAGTTTCCGGAAATAGGCTAAATCCAACTGAAGAGCATAGGGCTAAGTCGGGGACATTACAATCCGCCCTTCCCAAAATTGTTTGTCCTCAAACAATGCCACCACTCTCCAAGGAAAAAGTCTGATCCTTACTATGCCAAGTAGGATCCCAGGGTCCCAAATCCATTTCTGCAAAGACCCACTATGCTGATGTTGTGCCACACTGATCACACAATCAAAGCCATCATACCCAAACAACACTATCCTCCTTTGTAACCCTGAAAGATTACGTAACATATGACTTGAATTGGAAGACCAAGAGGAACAAAATTCAAAACACTGCAGCATCTCACACCCCCAAGTCTTTGAGGAGTCAATATCATCAATGCCAAAGATTGTCAGCATTTTAGGCTCAAAGAAGAATGATCTAAGTAAATCAACAATAATCTTATGAACAAACCTCTTCAAAGCATCAAACTGAGTCACAACTGTAAAAGTGACTCCCACAAGGCTATTTGCAAAGAAGGAAGCAACTCTTTGCATATACATAAAAGTCTCATCCTCAAAACTCTTCAAGGATATACAATTCCTTCTCAAAAGATTACGAACATATTCAAGAAGACATTTGAAATCTTTGACAACTCTCTCTCCAAAAATCTCAAAAAGACGAACCAAAACAGCCCAAGGTTCGCTGCCCTGAACATAAGAACAAAAGAAAGTGCGCAAGTGACCACTAGAAAGCACTCCAACTCTATCCAAAGACTGATTTTGATCAGTCCAAACCACCATTCTTCCCATTTGAGGCCAAAAATCATCTTTGGAAAGAGATTGTGAAGTGAAAATATGAGTGTACCAGCTGCCCACTAAGTCAAAATTGAATGACTCAACATTTGATTTAAGATAAATCAACGTGCTAAGGAAAGAACAGCTGCTGCCATACTGAAAATTCTCATTCAATCTTACCAATCTGCTTAGATTCGAATTTAGTAACACCTATTCAAACAGTTCTATCACAGCAAAGAACCATTCTTTGCTCCAATTCACTCTCCAAACCAGGAGTTGATGATCAGAAAAACTCATCAAATGGCTGAGAAAGAAGGTAGCAGCACCCATAAAGCATAAATTTTGATGCTTATTACTCCAACATACCTTCTTTCCACACATAATAATCTTTATCAAAACATGTTGAAAATCCCATACTTGGATAATCAACCATAAAAAATTTCCAATACACTGGAACAAATTCTCTTGATGATTCCAAATGATACATAGAGCCGAAAATGATCT
>CM021106.1:333666566-333701446 GCA_007115665.2 Sequoiadendron giganteum | reverse complement strand
ACGTTTGAATTTGGGAGTTAGTTAGGATGGGGGACATGACAATCCTCCCCTCCCAATTGTTGTTTGTCTTCAAGCAACCTCAAATTTGCGCGCTCAAAGATTTCCACACCTTCCCACGTTGCATCCTCGATAGGTAGATTCTTCCATTTTACCAAATATTCCGTAATCACCTTGTTCCTCAGTCTTTTCTCCCTTAGGTCCAAGATTGTTTTAGGTTCAAGTATCAATTTGCCCTCATCATCAAAAGGGGGCAGCTCTACTGAAGGTGTGACCTGCTATCTAAATTCTCTTTTGAGGCATGACACTTGAAAGATGTTGTAAATTCTGTTGTCCTGTGGCAACTCCAGCTCGTATGCCACCTCTCCAATCTTACTTGCAATCCAATAAGGTCCATAAAACCTTGGTTTTAGCTTTTTTGCACCATTCCCCTTGAGGGTAGATTGTCTATATGGCTGCAACCTCAAATAAACCTTATCACCAACCTCAAAGACTTTCTTTGTTTTGTGCCTATCTACATACATCTTTTTCTGGTTTTGAGCATGCTGTAAATTGTTCTTGAGAGCATTCAAGATATCCACACTTTGTTGCATCACATCCCTTACCCTAGGGACGCTACTATCGGAAAGGATCAAATCCATCAGTGAAGTAGCATCTTAACCATAGAGAGCTTTGAAAGGTGACATACCTATTGAAATGTGATGCGTGGTGTTGTAACAAAACTCCCCCAAATGTAACCACTTAATCCAAGTTGTCTGCAGCCCTATAACATAGTTCCCTAGGTATCCTTCAATCCACTTATTCACAATTTATGTTTGTCCATTTGTTTGAGATGATAGCTAGTGCTTGGAGTCAATTCCATGTGAATCAAATGAAAGAGTTCTTGCGAAAACAAGCTGATAAACCTGCCGTCCTTGTCACTCACAATGTTCTTGGGTAACCCATGAAGTCTAAATATCTCTCTAAAAAACAAATCAACAACTTGTGGAGCCTTATAATTTGAAGCTAAGTTACCGGGTTCTTCATTTTAGCCCCCTGAACCGGCCAAAATACGTGTGGATTCTAGTTCGGGTTCGGTTCTTCTCTGGGTCCGCTTGGGTTTTCCATTTTCCACCCGGGTTCTCTGTGGGTCCTTCTGTGAAGAACCCACAGAGAACCTGGGTGGAAAATGAAGAACCCTGGCTGGACCCGGGGAGAACCCAGAAGGACTCGGGAGGACCCACATCATCCAGCCTAGAAAAGGGAAAAACTCAACTTTAAAACAAAAAGCAAAACCCTAAAAAGTGCCCAGATTGCCTTATATTGACTTGGCCGACCAAATGAGGCTCATTTTGCAAACTCAAAAGAGCAAAAATACTATTTTTTGGCCTCCAAGCTAAAATAGTTGATTTTTGCTGGTTTTCTCTTTTTTTTTTAAGGTGAGATCGTGAGAGCTACGAAGGAGTTCAACTGATAAAAACAAGAGAGGAATAGGTGCATTAAGAAGATCAAGCAATGAAAGGTGAGTGAATCTATCCTCTTTTTTTTTAGTTTTCAATAATTTTTTTGAAGATTTTCAACCTTTTTTCAAAAAATTTCAAGTTTGTTTTTATTTATTTTAGGTTCATAACTTCATACAAAATGGCCAATAGTTCTACTTCAGCTGGAATAGGTGCAGAGAGTCAATTTAAATATGATCTAGGCTCACCTCTTTGGCGACATACGACAATGATTCAACAACTTCCCAGTGGTGATGGTTATGTTTGGCCTTGCAGCCAATGTGGAACTACATATAGGAGCTCGTACTTTCGAGTGAAAGCCCATTTATGTGCTATTGGTAGTCAAGGAATAAAACCTTGCCTTGGGCCAACTAAAAAAGGGTTGACAAAGGATCAAATAATGGGTGATATTAAAGAACAAGAGGAATAAAACAAGGCATTCAAGACACCAAAGGCTACAAAAATAAAAGTAAAAGCTTGCAAAGACTTAGTGGCTTATCAGAACCAGCTGGCCCACATCCTTTCATGGAAATGGCAAAATCTTCTGAAGGAGAAAATATGTCGATGACATGAAAAAGAGGCCCATTGGATAGAGCCTTCAAAAATGAAGCAAGGGAGTTGGCAGATGAGAGCATTGCACGTTGCATTTATGGCAGTGGGCTTCCTTTCAACCTTGTTAGATCACCTTATTGGCAGGAAATGGTGAAAGCCATTTCTAAGACAACTCTTGATTATGTTAGTCCTGGGTATGAAAAGGTGCGGACCACCTTATTGGCGAAGGAGAAATCTTCAGTAGAGGTAGCATTGAGAGTAATCAAGGATACATGGGTCAAAACAGGTGTGTCCATCATTTCTAATGGATGGAAGGATTGCAAAAATAGACCATTGATCAATGTTATAGCAGTGTCCCCTAAAGGGGCGATGGTTTTGAAGTAGAGGTAGCATTGAGAGTAATCAAGGATACATGGGTCAAAACAGGTGTGTCCATCATTTCTAATGGATGGAAGGATTGCAAAAATAGACCATTGATCAATGTTATAGCAGTGTCCCCTAAAGGGGCGATGGTTTTGAAGGCAGTTGATTGTGAAGGGCAAATAAAAGATGCAAGTTTTATTGCCAATATCCTCATAGAATCCATTGAAATGGTGGGGTCTGAAAATGTTGGCCAAGTCATAACGCATAATGCTAAAAACTGTAGGGCAGCTGGGGCTATAGTGGAGGCTAGATATGGTCACATTTTTCGAACACCATGTGCAGTCCACTCACTCAATTTGATAATGCAAAAGATTGGTACACAAATTGAGTGGGTCAAGCAAATCTACGCAGAGGGTGAGCAGATCCAAATGTTTGTGACTAATCATCATATGTCACAAGCCATCTTCAGGACCTTCTCCAAGTTGGAGTTGCTGAAGGTAATTTAAATTTGATTTTTTAATATAATTTTTTATTTTTTTATTTTAATTTTTCGTTGTTGATTTTTGACATGCATTTTCTTACAATGTTAGGTTGCTGAAACTCGATTTGCATCTCACACAATCGTCTTAAGACGACTTGTGAATGTGCAAGAGGCCTTGGGTTCTATGGTCATCAACAACTTGTGGAGTGTATGGAAGCAATGAAGCACAGAAAGAGCCCAAAAAGTTAAAGCAATGATCTTAGATGAAGAGTGGTGGGCTCGTGTGGAATATGTTTTAAATTTCACCGAGCCTATTATGAGCATGATTAGGTATGCTGATACTAATCGCCCATGTTTGGGTGAAATATATGATGGCATGGATTCCATGGTGGAGAAAATAAGAGCAATAATAGATGCCAAGGAACATGACCCAATGGAAACATTTTTCAAAACTGTGCAAACTATTATTGTTGACCGTTGGAACAAGATGACCACCCCTTTACATCTCTTAGCATTTGCTTTGTCACCAAAGTATTATATTAAAGAGATACTTTTATTGCTGAGGAGGATGGCACCATATAGGGATTTAGAGGTTGCTGCTGGCTATAAGACTGCATTTAGAAAGATATTTGTAGATGAAGAAATCCAAAGCATTGTCATGGGTGAGTTTAGCCAATTCATATCTACGAAAAATCATGATGTTTCTGCTCATCTAGACAAATATAGGAAAAATGCTGATGATTGGTGGTATCTACATGGTCAAGGCTCCATTTACTTGCAACCTCTTGCAATTAAAATACTCTCCCAAGTATGTATCTTTTTATTTATTTATTTTTTGATTTTCGTTTTTCATTCGATGCTATTATGCTCTCTATTATGATTATTATCGGCAATTAAAATTAAATACTAGTAGTAATTACTAAACGTTGTTGTGCATAATCAACACGTTGCAAGTTCCTCTTCAGCTGAGTGGAATTGGAGTACATACTCCTTCATCCACTCGGTCAAGCACAATTGTTTGGGTGCAAAAAAAGTAGAGGATTTGGTCTATGTACACTCCAACCTTCGTCTCTTATCACATAAGAAATCTGAATACAATGAGGGCTTGTCAAAGAATTGGGATCTCACCCTTGAGTGTGCTGATTTAGATGCTACAGTTGCACAACTTACCTTTGCTTTTATAGATGACAATGAGGCAACTAATGCACCTAATGGGATTAGCAATCCAATTGTTAGTGGTTCAAATGAAATTGAACCAATTGAGGACGACGAATTTGATGAAGACGAATTTGAAGAATAGTAATACTGAATTAAATATTGTCTTGATTGTAATTTGAATTTTCAATGTGTAGTGACATTTTAAGACTTGAGTATTTACTATTTAGTAATTCAGTAATTTACTATTTACATTTTTGCAAATTATGAATATGATTACAGATTATATGAGGTATTACCATATGGCATATTTCATTGTTTCAATATTCTATGGCATTATGGCTTTATGATCATATGATTATAATTTAGAGCATGCTTATGAGTCTATGACATTATCATTATATATATATATATATATATATATATATATATATATATAGTACCGTCGTAGTCGTACGCATACCCTAGGAAAAAAAAAATTGCGGAACCGGCAAACCCAAACCCGAACCCGTATCAGAACCTGTACCCGGACCAGCAACTTAGATCTGAAGGATTTGCATGGAAATGAGCATTCTTGGTAAGCCTATCAACCACCACATAAATAGAGTCCTTACCTTGCACCTTAGGCAGCCTCGTAATGAAATCCAAGGAGATGCAACAAACCAACTGAGAAGACATGGTTAGTCTTGTTTGGTTGGTACACCAAACACTCCCTAACATACCGCAATACATCATTCTTTAGCTGCTTCCATGAAAAAACTTCTCTTACTTGCTTGTATGTCTTGTAGAACCCAGGGTGACCAGGAAGAGGTGTGTCATGACAAGCTCTCATAATCCTCTCCTCCACCTTAGATTTTGGTAGAAGATAGACACGATCTTTGTAAAGGGTGAGGTCTTCAACCACCTTGTACCTATCATCATGCAACTTCCCATCTATAGTGTCAGTAGCAAAGGAATCTTTGGCATATTCAGCTATTATGGCAGCCTTCCAATCAGCAGATATATCTGAAATCGAAAAAAAATAAGGCTTCCTATGGAGTGCATCAGCCACCATATTATTTTTCCCCTTCACATTCTCAATATCAAAATCATAGGCTTGAAGCTTGCTTACCCATTTTTGCTGCCTATCATTTAAGGCACGCTGATTGAGGAAGAATTTGAGGCTATTATGATTTGTTTTGACTACAAACCTCGCACACACCAAGTATTGTATGAATTTGGCAAGAGCATGCATGATAGCTAGCATCTCCTTGTCATAATTAGAGAAGGTCCTCTCTGAATCCTTGAGCTTCCTACATTCATACCCTATAGGATGTCTATTTTGCATCAAAACTACCCCAATGCCCCCTCCTAAAGCATCACACTCAAGCACAAAAGGAAGTGAGAAATCTGGTATGCCAAAATAGGGCATGAGCTCATTACCTCCGTAAGCTTATCAAAAGCTTGTTGCGTTGTAGGGCTCAATGAGAATGCCCCTTTCTTTGTCAAATTGGTCAATGGAGCTGCAAGTTGTGAAAACCCTTTCACAAACCTCCTATAGTGGCTGCATAAGCCCACAAATCCTCTCAATTGTGACAAGGTCCTTGGTTTAGGCCAATTCTAGATCACCTTGATCTTTTCTTCATCGACACTTACCCCTTGAGCACTAATCTTATTCCCCAAAATCAAAATTTCAGTCATCTTGAATTCATATTTGGATACCTTAGCGTTGAATGAATGCTGCTCAAGAATGGCAAGGACCTCATCTATATGCTTCAAATGATCCTCCCATGTCCTATTGCAGATCAAAATGTCATCAAAGAAAACCAATACAAATTTCCTCAATTGAACAATGAATACCTGATTCATGCATGACTGAAACGTAGTTGAGGCATTAGTCAATCCAAAAGGAATGACCAAAAACTCATAATGTCCATAATGGCACTTGAAAGTTGCCTTGTGCACATCCTCCTCTCTCATCCTTATCTGGGGGTACCTCGGACATAAATCAATTTTGGTGAAGTATACTGCACCATGGAGCTCATCTAACAAGTCATCGATCCTGGGAATTCGGTAGCCATTCTTTATCATCTTCTTGTGGAGTGCTTTGTAGTCTATACACATCCTTAGTGTCCCATATTTTTTCTTGACCAACACCACTGATGATGCAAAAGGGCTAGAACCTGGACGTATGTGCCCCATGTCAAGAAGCTCCTTAACTGTCTTCTCAATCTCCTCTGTATATGCTCGTGGATGATTGGTTTTGCCCCTTTTTCAAGCTCAATCACATGCTAGAAACCCCTCTTTGAAGCTAACCCATGAGGTATATCGTCAAAAACCTTACTATGATTCTCCAAGATGGGTTGAATGTGCACATGAAAAGATTTTCCTTCCTTGGAAGGTCCCGTATCTGTAATCAAGCATTCAGCTGCCCAAACCACCTGATCTCTACGCAAAGCCCTCTCCATACGCTTGGTTGACACCACCATGGGACCTCCATTAGAAAGGCCATGAAGGACTATCTCCTTCCCATTAGATTTGAACTTCAGCTCCATAGTTTGATGATTTTGTGTGTATTCTCCAAGTGAGTGCAGCCATTGCACTTCTAGAACCACCTCTGTGTCACCTATGCCAATCGCATAGAAGTCATCCCTCATCTTATGACCGCCAAGAGTTAAATTCAATTGCTGAATCCTTTGATTGCAGGGTAGAGTGTAGCCATCAACCACTTTGACATTAAATCCTTCAAAATATTTAGGCTTCAATCCCACCTTAGCCACAACCCTCTCATCAATAAAATTGTGGGTAGCCCCAGTGTCAATCAAAACAGTCACTTCATGCCCCTATAAAACTCCTTAAACCCGAAATGAATGATACCTTGGTGCCCCTGATAACGTTGCAAGTGTTCCCCTTGGATGCCTGTCCTCTTTAGTTTCATGCTCATCTAACTTTGGATCAGTGACTTCATCCTCAGAATCCTCATTCGAAACCACCTCAATGTGGTGTATATGGACTTTCTCTAAACAACGATGACTTGGTTGCCGTGGCTCCCTACAAGTGAAACATAACTTCCTCCTTCAAAGCTCATTCTTATGTATGTCTGATTGGCTAGGTTTGGGTGGTACTGCCCTTGGTGGAGGAATGTCTCTTTGAGGAAACTTCCTGGGAACAATAGGAAGTGCCTTGTTGGAGTATGATTTGTCCTTAGCTACTAAATCTTCCAAGTTTAAGGCTCTCCTAGTGGCATCTTGTAGTGACTTAGGATCAAATGCCCTCACCAATCTTTCGAGGGGTTTGGATAGGCCTCCAACAAAAAGGACTATGAGTCTTTTTTTCCGTCACATCCAGAGCCATCACTACCAATCTCTCAAACTCAACAACACAATTCTCCACTCTTGCATCAGTTGTGCTAATTCTCGAAAATGGATTTTTGGATCTTTCCTATCAAATCTCTTTGTCAAACTCTTATTGAAATCTTCCAATGTTGTGATGGAGTCAAGCCCTTGTGTTACCATACCATGATATCGCCGTTCATGGGCCAAACCCTCAAGATGCAAGGTGGCAAATTTGATGACTTCCTCTTCATACATTGGTTTCAAGGAAAAATATGTATCTAATTTCTGCAACCAAGCCCTTGCTAAGGAACTCCCTCATCCATCAAAAATTGGAATGGTGATCTTACCCATGTGATGCTGGATATCTTTCCTATCTTCATACCTTCTCCTCCTATGCCCCTCCTTGTTTTCATGTCGTGAAACTCTGTGAAAGTCAAAATCTTTGAGAATGGTGACACTTAGAGGATGGTATTCATTGTGTAGTCTAGCAATATCATCCTCCTGCTTAGGTGGCACCTCTCATTCGTTTTTTGCCTCCTTTTCCAAGAATTTTTCTCTGAAAGTCTTTGCAGAGGCTATTGGTTTGACCACACTTGAACTGCTACCCTCAACTCCATTTGGCATAGCCCTACCAACACCCAATTGCTGGTTCAAACCTCTAAACAGCTAGACCATTTCCACCATGGTTTCCCTCATGTTTGATTGAAACTCTTTGGATTCCCTGACAAACTGCTGTCCATCTACTTTGTCACCCATGGTAGCCTTCTTCTTTTACCTAAGATAGTACCTTAGATCCCTGTCACTCATGAAAGGGTACACAGGTTGGCAGGATGCCAAGCTCTGATACTAATGAAATATACCATGTGCAAATTACACACATACAACAGTAAATGATAAAAATGACAATTTGTTGCACCCAGATTTAGCTAAACAAATAGTAGTTCACAAGAAAATTACTAGCAAAACTCAGATTTACTCCTACAACTACAATTTACGATTGTTGCAGAGAGAAAAGAGTATCCAAACCACAATAAATATTCCCAGATTCAAAATTACTAAATGCAAATTCAATTCATACAACTAATGGATGAAACTCCTATTACTTGTCTGATGGATGCCAATTCGTGGATGAACTGGCCTATTTGTAAGGATGAGTATGTATTCTGGATTACAAGCCAATTATATTGTTACAACGTTGAAATGTTGAACACTAGATCCGAAATGCACTAGAATGACCTTCCTAATTGTAGATGAATGAGTCCTCATATATCTGTAACTCCCTGATATACAAAGTCTGGCACTTAATAAAAGATGACTGGCAATCCTGATTGAACGATTGGCAAGAGTTGTTATGGTCTAGCGATTAACTCACTAAATTGGCGCCCTTACAGTGCCACCCCCCTTATCGACCTTCCTGAGTGCAAGTCACGTGTATCTCCTTCACATGATGGGGGCTAAGATCCTAGTGCGAGCCAAAGGCTGCTACTGATCGCTCCCAACCTCCTTCATGTGTGCCTGAGTCTCTCGAACCTGGCAAAGAATGAATTGAGTTTTAGACGTCAAGCATCTTGGAACAACGGATAGTGCAATCTTCATAGCAAGGTAGGGGTGTCGTCCTACCTCATGATGAGTCGCAAAGGTTTTTATCTCCAATGAAAGCATCAAACAGTATCGTCCACTCATGATGATCATCAACCAAAGACAAACTGATATAAATATCAAAATATAGTCAACCCTAAAGAGGTCAGCTCAGATAGGACCAAAAATTATTTAAATTCAAAATATTATTATTTTATTATTCAATATTATTAAATATTATTATTTTGGTGTTAAGAAACCCCACTTTCCCGCCCAGGTTTGAATTTGGGACTTAGTTGGGATGGGACACATGACACACCATCCAATAAGCTTGATCTGAGCTAATTTAGCTTTATGCATCCTTGCCTATGGTTTGCTAAATTTTATATTACAAAGATTGACAAATGCTAGCCACTATGTTCTAAATAAGGTAAAATTCTCATCACTATACATTTTTGGAAGGGTCTTCACGAGCCTTTCTTTTTCACCTATTCATCATCAAATGGAGGCACTCTTATAGGACTTGTTGCATACGATTTGGGATTTAGAGTGTAGGCTGTCATATGAAACGAGATGTTTATATGTTCCACTACTACATCACAATGGGCCTAAATGCTCTTCCTAAAATCCCAAGCTAGGCTCTTTGCTATGAATGGCTTGCTTCATCTACTTAAGTACGCTATCAAAGGTGTCATAAATTTCTCCAAAGTTAGGAGAGTTTGTTTCAGCCATAGTGTAAAGAGCTACTCCAAATGTAGACTCATTATTTGTTAAACTTTCATGGCTTGCAGTAGTTGATCACTGAATAGTGTGTTTATGATATTCTCTGATTTACTTTTAAATTTACTACATACAACATATAACACCATGCACCAAAAATGTTAGTGTTTCTTAGATCAGATAAATAACTGAAAGCACTTAATATTTGCAACACATAAGACAATAAACACATCAAGATACCCTGGGAAAACCCTCCTCTTGAGGGAGAAAAAAACCCAGCAAATGATTCTCTTATATAATATAGAACAAGAGCAGAAATCTGCTTACAACTCAGGCCTAGCACATAGGCGAATTTAATACAATGAACAATAGCACTTCTCCTAAGTGCGAATATGAATCACCTTGAAATAGGTCTGCTGCTACAAGATAATAATCTGCTGCCTAAGTGCGAACTTGCTTGAAGAAAATGCAAATTGAACTTGATGATCATAATGACAAGTAAGACCTTGTATATATACAAAAGAGGCGACTCTTCAAGTTAGGTCGGCCCTCTATAAAGAAACATAATAAATTATTATTACAAAGTAGGTCGGCCCAAGCAATAAGCAAAACATGCGAACCATATAGGGTCGGCCCTTTATGTTTTTTGAATGTTATTGTCATAAATTAAATAGCCGAAAGGCTACCATTTAATTTATGCATCCTTCTCGAAATGTGTGCAATGGAAGTGCAGCCCTAAGTTGCTATAACATCAACACTCCCTCTCAGCTAGGGATGATACTTCCACCTGCACAAGACACATCATATCAATATGAAAACAAATAGAATATCACCTCATTGTGATATTAACCGTCATGACTAGCTCCATAGATAGTATGTACAAATGCTCATCACTTAATGTGATGTTGTCACCTCAATGTGACTTTCACCATGGCTCCTCCAGAGGGTGATACACAAGTGCAAGTTAATCATCACGGATTCCCTCACGTGATGCTGTCATGGAGTCACACACATGACATCCGCCATAGCTCTCCCAGAGGGTGGAAACAAGGGCTTTCGGCTCAAATCTTCAAAGAGAAATGCACTATCAAGGACTTGCACCTCAAATCTCTCTCAATAGAGAAATGCATTACCAAGGGCTTGCACCTCAAATCTCTCTCAATAGAGAAATGCATTACTAATTTAAAGGATCATTGATACTGAGACTCTTTCTCAGTCAAGGCTGCATTCTCCATCATACCAAGCTTTTCTCGAAAGTACACAAACTTGATCCTGGAGAGAGGCTTGGTGAGAATGTCTACCGTTTGCTCATCAGTGTTGATATACCTCAACTGTATAGCTTTCCTTAGTAGCATATTTCTAATATAATGGTACTTGATCTCAACATGTTTTGTTCTGTCATGAAACATGGGATTGACAGAAAGCTTTACATAGCTCTGGTTATCACAGTGTATAATGGTAGGCTCCATTGATTGTCCAAACAATCTTGCAAGGAGCTTATGAAGCCACATTGCCTCACCAGCTGCCACACAGGCTGCTATGTACGATGCCTCGATTGTACTCAAAGCTACTGAAGACTATTTCCTGCTACACCAAGAAATCATAGCAGTACCCAAACTGAAGCAACAACCAGAGGTACTCTTCCGATTTGAGACACATCCTGCCCAATCAGAATCAGTTAAACCATGCAGCTCTAAATCCACACTTGAAGAATATCTCAACCCATATCCAATTGTGCCACATAAATATCTCAGGATATGTTTAGCCACAACAAGATGTATTTGCCTTGGTTCACACATAAACTGGCTAAGTGCACTCACTGCATAGCAGATGTCAGGTCTAGTGTTAACTAGATACATCAACGAACCAATCAATTGTCTATACATTGTAGAATCCATTGGTTCTGAACTAGCTGCAGCCTCTTTCAACTAATCTAGATTAGACTCCATGGGTGTAGACATAGGTTTGCAGTCGACCATACCAAACCTTTTGAGAATGTCAATAGTATACTTGCCTTGACTTAGAATCATCTCATCTGGCTTTTGCCAAACTTCTAAGCCAAGAAAGTAATGCATGAGACCTAGATTCTTCATCTCAAACTCTGAAGCTAACTCCTTCTTGCATTTTAGAATTAGGTGTTCCTCACCAGTGATAATCAAATCATCAACATATAGAACCGAAATCAAAGCTTCACCATTTACCACCTTGAAGTAGAGGTTAGAATCTGCATCATTCTTCGAGAAACCCAGACTCAATAGATACTGATCAATCCTTTCGTACCAAGCACGAGGAGCTTGCTTAAGACCATACAAGGCCTTCTTCAACTTGCAAACATGAGACTCCTTCTCATGCACCTCAAATCCTTCGGGTTGCTCAATGCAAACCTCTTCTTCTATTAAACCATTTAGGAAAGCTTTCTTTACATCCATTTGGTGAATCTTCCATCCTCTAGATGCATCAATAGCAATGATGGTTATGACAAACGTATATCGAGCCACAGGAGCAAAAGTTTCTTCATAGTCAACTCCCTCTTTTTGTGAGAACCCTCTAGCCACGAATCTTGCCTTGTGCTTCTCAATGCTCCCATCAGTTGCATGCTTGATCTTGAAGAGCCACTTAGAAGACACCACAGATTTACCCTTGGGTCTAGGAACAATATCCCAAACATCATTCTTAAGTATGGACTGATACTCCTCAGTCATGGCATCTTTCCATACTTGTTGACTAGAAGCTTCATCAACACTTGAAGGCTCTGACTCATCAAGGCGACATAGCTAGAGAACTTATGAGGTGTCTTGCTTTCTCTAAAAGCTCCTCTTGGGGCTGCAAAACTTTCTACCTCCTGCATTGTCCTACGAGCCCAAAGAGGTCTTTTCTTTCCAATCACAATATCTAAAGGGCCATCAGTAGGATCTAAGGGTTCAACTGGATCATCATCTTCTTTAGGTTCTGGAGCCTCCTTCTGATTCTCTGGAATATGGTCTACTTCCATATCTTGAGGAGGTTCTTCTTCATCGATCTCCATAGGAGTGCCCTTGGATCTTCTGAAAGCAACATCTTCCTCAAATGTGACATCTCTACTAATCTCAATAGACTTCTGACCTGGAATGTAGATTCTGTAGGCTTTTGATGTCTCATTGTAACCTACAAGAATTCCCTTCTTCCCAGAAGGTTCTAACTTTGTTCTCTTTTCCTTTAGAATATGAACATACACTGGACAACCAAAGATCCTCAAATGACTAACTTCTGGTTTCACCCCTGACAATGCTTCTTCAGGAGTTTTATTCTCCAAGATCCTGTGGGGACTCCTGTTCTGAACATAGACAGCTATCCTCGATGCCTCAACCCAAAGAGAGATTTGCAGATCTTGATCATGGATCATAGCTTTTACTGCTTCCACAATAGATCTATTCTTCCTTTCAGCAATACCATTTTGTTGTGGATTATACGGAACACTGAACTCCCTCTTAATCCCTACTTCAATACAAAAATCACGAAAGGTGCCAGAGGTGTATTCTCCACCATTATCGGATCTCAAAACCTTGATCCTTTTTCCAGACAGGTTTTCAACCTGAGCCTTGAATTCTCTGAATCTTTCTAATACTTCTTCAGATTCTTTAGATCTCAAGAAATAAATCCAAGTCTTTCTAGAGTAAACATCAATAAAAATAATGTAATACAAGAAACCACTAGAAGATGCAATAGACATTGGACCACATAAATCAGAATGAATGAGATCAAGAATACATTTAGATCTACTTTCACTAGAATGAAACGTACCTTTTCTGTTCTTGCCTAGGGCGCATCCTTTGCATGTACCTTCATGTTCCTGATTGAATTTCGGAAGACCGGTGACCATCTTCTCCATGATAGGTAGTGCTTGAATGTGAATGTGGGCCAATCTTCGATGCCAAAGATCACACATGCTGGAAGCGTTATGCACAAGTGCTTGAAGAGGACGAGTGCATAGCCTGTAAAGACATTCATGTCTAACTCCGATCACTTGAGCAGTTTTGAAGTTGGAGTTCTTTGCCCATATAAGAACTTTGCCTTTAGAAAATGCAACTTGATAACCCTTGTCTTCTAATGCTGAAATGGAGACAAGATTCCTCTTTATCCCTGGACGAACAATACATCATTCAACTCCAATGAGATCTCGGAATCCAGGTGAAGAGTGGAGTTTCCAACTCCTTTCACAGAATATCTAGCATCGTCTCCAATAAGGACTTGTTCACTAGAGTTACTCTCCACTAAGTTTGAAAGGTGTCCCCTGAAACCGGTGATGTGCCTAGAGGCACCACTATCAATCAGCCAAGTGTTGGCGTCGGTAGATACATTGCTTGACAAGGCTGAATAGAACAGATAATCATTGGAGTCTTTCTGCGGAGCAACTTCTTCAACATTTGCGGTGGCAACCTGCTGCTTAGGTCTGAGAGGACATTCCTTTGCAAAGTGACCATACTTATCACAACGAAAGCATTGAATCTTGGACATGTCACGTTTCCTTTTGAAGGCAGGAGCACCATCATTTCCATTTTCTTGATTCCTTTTGAAGAACCCTTTCTTGAAACCTTTTCCTTTCTTCGACGAATGAGAGGCAAGAACATGTATTTCTTCATTCTTTGAACTTTGACCAATGCCCCTAGCCATTAGTCTCGACTCCTCTTGAATGCAGTCAATCCTCAATCGATCAAACTTGGGAAGTTTAGATCTTGCACTGATACCTTGAATGAATGACTCCCATGAAAGCGGAAGGCCATTGAGAGCAAGCATAGTCAAGTCTTTGTCATCAATCATGTGACCAATTGTGGAGAGTTGATCTCTTATCTCTGAAATCCTCATGAAGTAGGTGATTACAGATTCTCCTTTCGTCATTTTCACATGACGCAGTTGTTGCTTCAGTGCAAGTGCTCGACTGGTGTTGTTGATTTCATACATCTCTTCCAAAATTGTAAACATTTCTCTTGCTGTATCCAACTTGAAGACAATCGGTACAACATGATCCTTGACGGAATCAACCAACACTTTCTTTGCCCTAGTATCTTTCTTCCTCCACTGCAACTTCTCTTCTTCCTCCTCAGGTTCAAGAACTTTTGTTTTCACAAACTCAGCCAAATCGTTCTCTTCTAATGTGAGCATGATCCTGAACCTCCATGATGTGTAGTTCAAAACTCTTTCGAGTCTATCCTCAATTTTCAGACCATTCACCATCTTGAAATTTGAAAATAGGAGATAGACTAAAAAAGAATAAAGTGAGTGTTGCAAACTAAATCTGATCACGATCTTTTTCACACCCGCTCTGATACCATGTTAGTGTTTCTTAGATCAGATAAATAACTGAAAGCACTTAATATTTGCAACACATAAGACAATAAACACAGCAAGATACCCTGGGAAAACCCTCCTCTTGAGGGAGAAAAAAACCCAGCAAATGATTCTCTTATATAATATAGAACAAGAGCAGACATCTGCTTACAACTCAGGCCTAGCACATAGGCGAATTTAATACAATGAACAATAGCACTTCTCCTAAGTGCGAATATGAATCACCTTGAAATAGGTCTGCTGCTACAAGATAATAATCCGCTGCCTAAGTGCAAACTTGCTTGAAGAAAATGCGAATTGAACTTGATGATCATAATGACAAGTAAGACCTTGTATATATACAAAAGAGGCGACTCTTCAAGTTAGGTCGGCCCTCTATAAAGAAACATAATAAATTATTATTACAAAGTAGGTCAGCCCAAGCAATAAGCAAAACATGCGAACCATATAGGGTTGGCCCTTTATGTTTATTGAATGTTATTGTCATAAATTAAATAGTCGAAAGGCTACCATTTAATTTATGCATCCTTCTCGGAATGTGTGCAATGGAAGTGCAGCCCTAAGCTGCTATAACATCAACAAAAAATCTAACAAATAATACCAACTGAGAGATTTTGATTTCAAAAAAAAAAATCAATTGATAGCGAATGCAATTTTAAAAGGCAATGTAAAGTTCTAACCTTATAAACTGTAGCACGGTTAATTGCTTTGATTTCAACAATTCAAGGAACTGGTTTAGTCTCTCAACAACAGATGTTTAGCATATCCAACACTTGCTCTTTAAGATGAATTGACATTACACTAAGCCAACACTTTAAGAAAAATAGACATGGCGCCTAGATTCATTCTTCGACCCTTGATATTCTATAGCAGCTTGAATGGTAAATAACTTGACGAAAAGCTCAGATGATGTTTCTATAGGCACTCCCGATCGCCACTTGATAGATGCAACAACTAGAGAAGATATCATAACTTCAGTTTGAATTCTCAAGATACCCGACCCAAGGAAGAGTAATATGCAACTAGAGTATCACTAATTTGATCGTTTAAACATGTACATAAGCTTCAGAAAGATTCACAAATGATACCCAACTCGCCAACAGAATTGAATCATCTCAATATCAATGTTTTGGAGATGTCGATGCCATAGGTATAAAGGTCAACGCCGCCTAGATGAGTCTAAAAAATCCAACGCTTCAATGATTTCACTCCACTTGTAATGTCCCCATTTTAGCCTTATGCTCTTCTTGAGGTTTTAGCCTATTTCCGGAAACTCATAGGCTAAGCAAAATTGAAAATGAGGGTTTCCTATTTTTTAGGAGGTTTTAGAATCATTTTTGAGGGCATGTATGCATGGATTTTTGATGAATGTCTAGTGGAGATTTTTGGGTTTTCAGAGAGCTTCAGAATGGTGTATCATGCATCTCCATCTGATAACTTTTCCAGGCACTTACTATTTATAGTAAGTCATGTTGGCTTCCCAGATTGTACTCAGAAGGTGTTTGGAAAAATATAGTAAGTCTTGATTAATGCTCAGATGAAGTTGTGCAAACTTACTATTTATAGCAGTTGCTATTTTTAGTAAGTCTATTTATAGCAAATATCTTTCTAGCAGCAGTTCAATCATCTGCAGTTCACATTTTGGACATTGTGGTTGTTCAGTTGGCTTTTTGAAGGTTTTGAAGTTAACTTACTATTTTTGGCATTGGCTATTTTTAGTAAGTCTAATTGTGGCAGTGGCACCTTCAACAGTCCTGCTCAGGTCATCATTCTATTTCTGGTAGAATCAGTTTGGGCGTTGGCTCTGGTTTTGGCTTTTATCCTTCTTTGGACCGAGTTCCAAACTTGGTCAATTTTATGTCTTGAAGTTGTACCCCACGCCTAGGCTTGATGACTTTAAGTTGTTTTAATGAAGGGGACATAAAGAGGGTCGAACTTCATAGGCAATTAATGTTTATTGTTGCAAATTGAAATGGACAACTAAAGGAGAATGTTTTGATATTTTAAATAAAGTAAATGTTTTGATATTTTGTATATCATCTTGGAAATTTGAAAGTAAAGTTATGCTGCTGTTTTGAAATCTAGAACTTGGCTAAGGGGAAGCTTAGCATTTTCAATCCATCCTTCGAGCCTAAAACTATGGCTTCCTAGGTGGGTCTTTGAGACTGTAGTTCACACTGGAGTGCAGATGGAGCTTTATTTCTGATGTTATATAACAGGTTGCTGCTGTATAACCTGTTATTGAGTTGCTGATTGGTTCATGGCTGAAGCGAATTTTTGATCATTGCTTCGCCATTGATTTTTCTATCATTTTGGGTACTAGCCGATGCTGTTCAACTGTGGAGGGTGTCCTTTTTTGGAAAGTTTCAGATTTTATCATTGAGTATTGAATTTTTAAGAGAAGGTCGACCCTCTTGGGAGGTCGTACCATCTCTTGGTGCTTACATTGGAAAACGTGCCACCTATTGCTGCTGTTTTTGGCTCGTTTCCTTCTTGAGGATTGGACGCCTATCTCCTAGCTGTCATTTGGTTGTGGTTTGGGAGCATTCCGAGTTGATTCGGAAAAGATACGTCCATTTTGGTGAATTCATAACTTGCTTGTCTGATTTTCTGTACCTTCTATTTCTGATCAGATTAGCTAGTTTTTATTATCATGCTGATTTGAGCTTCAATTCTTCATCTATTCATGTTGTAAGAGTTAGAGGAAGTGATACTCTAACCATTGCTTGTTTTGAAAACTTACTTTTGATATATTGCAGTTGTTTATTATTTGTTTGTAAGCTGATTAGTAGTACTAACAACAGTTGTTTACTTTGCTACAATTTTAGTTTATCTTATACTCCCACGATTGAGTGGTTGAGTTTAATAAAGCTTCTTCAATTAAATGTTGTATTCCCCCCACGAAATAAGTGGTTGTGAGGATTTGTATGCCCCCCGCTGAACAAGTGGTAGTGTGGTTACATGGCTAGCTTGCCGCCTTAAAATAATTGTAATAATCTCACCCACTGAATAAGTGGAGTATTCCCACCGCTTGTGGATGTTTGCATAAGCAGAAGAAGTGTTCTTTCAGTTTGATATTTAGTACTCCACCATATGTTAGCACTTCGCCTTCTTAAGGATCTTGTGTGCACATTCTTGGTGTTGAGTTTAGCTCTCCTTTGAATTTGCAATTCAGTCAATTATTGAGTTATTAGATCCTAGGGATCCTCTGACCTTATGCCCACCCCTCTTCCTTAAGTGGTTTTAGGGCGCATTCTTGGTTAGAGTTTATTTCAGCATCGTTTTGCTTTGGAGCTAATCTTAGCAGGTGCATGATTGCATTCTATGTGAACTGAATAAATCAAGAAAAAATTAAGGGGAACATTTCATCGCTCAACCCACTTCAATCACCCCATCAAAATACCACTACAAAGTATGAGTTGCGATTTACCTAGATTCTTCATCTGCCATTCATCATTTAATAATTGAACTTTGCCATGAATTTGACAGAAAATGGGTTTAATCTTACCACGTCACTCAAAAGGTAAACAAAACTTCTTTTTAATTATCGGCAATGAATTTCTCCCTTCGATTTTTCAGAAATAGATACTCTAGACATTGCTAGATTCAAATAAATTTACTTCATGAATTCAACTCATTCATGCTTCATCCAGTTCAACAAAGAAATGAAAAATCACCATTTCCCAGGGAACATCTTCCAGAACCGAAGGCAATTACTCCATGAAAAGGATTCACATCTCCACAAAGTACAAAAACAACACAGTTACAATCTTCCGACCAAAATTTTCAGCGAAGTCCCTTCCTTCTCCTCCCATCGACCAACTCTTTTTTTCCTACGCAACTGTCATCAGTTATGCATCCATTCTTGAAATGACCTTATTTAAAAATCTTCAACAAATCGACATATTCTCCCCAACGCACAGAAAAGACAAGAGGTTAACTTTAATTTCTAAGTCTCCTTATATCCCCTTAGTAATAATAAATTAATGCTTTATAGTGTCGAAACATTATAACTAAGCATTAACTTATTATATTTTTTCCCTTTAGACAAAAGCTGAGGGACATTACACATAGTTATCAAGAGATGGATACTAGTACTAGTGTGAGAGATGGGGATAGATACCAGTGCACCATTTTCAAAAAGGGTTGGAGACAAGTACTTGGAGATGGCTATATATATACTCTAACATGTCAATTTTTTTTTTAATGTTTAAGCATTTTAGTATTTAACATTCTTTAAAGATATCCATTGTCATATATATATATAAATAGAGAGAGAGAGAGAGAGAGAGAGAGAGAGAGAGAGAGAGCATAGTTTGCAAACTCTTCAAGTTGCCGAGTACTCTCGGGGTTTTTTGCTGTGCTAGTTTTTACAGGTTTTACTCATGAGTTTTTACAACTTTAACATGTTGAATGGCCAAAAAATTGCCAAAAATACTATCCCAATTTTTTTATTATAAACAAAATTGACTTCACATACCAACAAAACTTCAAATTGTTATATGGTGGAGGAGGAGTCATTGCCATCTACTAACAAGGTAGAGTGACAAGCACAATCTTCTAGACCAAGTAGGGAATCGCAATTGAGTATGTGGACCTGACACTCTACCCCCAATGTTTCACTAGGTTTGGGGAAGAGGAAATTGTAAAAACTTATGATTTTTTACTTGCTTGATTATGAAATTTATGATGATTTTCAAAGACAATCATCATAAATTCATAATAGTTATCAGTTAGCAGCTTGCTATTATATCCACTATCTGGCTTCACATGATGATGCAATTTTGTAATCCATATGAATTCAAGAATCAAACTTAATATGAAACACTTCCTCATGGTTTTATAGACTTGTATGATACATTTTGTAATTGAATTTTGCAAAAAAATGTGCTTTTAAGAAATTTAATTATTTTTTAAGTTGTCGAGTTATTCTCAAGTTTTTGCTGAGTTTTTTTCAATTCAAAAATTTTGGGCTTGCCAAGTACTCTCTAAGTTTGAGTCTACGAACTACGTATACGACAATGGATATCGTTAAAGAATGTTAGATTCTAAAATGCTTAAACATTAAAAATAAAACTTGCATTTTAGAGTATTGAAATAGATTAATTATATTGATATTTGATAATCATCTTGAAAATAGGAAAAAATATTTAAAACCATAATGACTTGGAGATGATAAAGAAACTAGGAGAGGAATCCCATATTTTTAAAAACATAGTATGGGGGATCTTGGGATTACTATATTTTCAATCAATAGAGGAAACTTCAATGCATGTACACATCTTAAGTCTTGTTGTTTCACTTCATATTCTCACCTCTTTGGCATTTAATACAAAAAAATTCTACCACCAAAAGAACATGTGAAATTTGATGAAAAGAATAGAAAATTACAAGTCTATTAGTGTTATTGTTTAGTTCTTTTAACTTTTATCAATCACATATCAGTAATTTAAGAAAATCCATTGTAATCTATGTGATATATCTAAGAAACATCTATTGGAAGTTTTCTCATTTTCAAGGGATGCTTATATGAGATGTATAGGAGCCGCAAGAAAACTTCATCTTAAGTCTCCTAATGTTGGAGATGTGTCCATGTAGGCCCCCAAGATGGGGATGTGTTTTCAGTATGGGGGACAAGTAGCAAGGGTCAAGGTATGAGTCTCTTGGTAACTATGGTATCAAGATATCATATGATCCACACTATAGGTGAGATGAAGGAGAAAACATGTCTGCAACAAAAGAAAATAATTTACAAGTTAGAAAATTAAAAACAATAAAATCATAAATTTAATAATAAAATCAGCAATTTTAAATTATTAGAAATCAACAATTTCTTGCCTCACTAGCCATCTACGCTACTCTGAATTAAGCATCATTAATTGTAGAGGCTCCTACAACTCAAGAATCCTGTCTGACAAAACAAAGTAGCTAGAGTAAAATTAGCAACTTAATAATAAAATCAACAATTGTAATCTATTAAAAATCAACAATTCTTACTTCACCAGCCATCTATCCCACTCAAAATTCAACATCATTAATTGTAGAGGCTCCTACAACTCAAGAGTCCTCTCCAACAAAAGAAGTAGATGGCATATCTAGTATCTATGGGCCTGAAGAATTCCTTCCTCAAAAAATTCAACAAGTGTAAGGACCCACACCCATGGTAGGAAGTTTTTGCGATTTAATTCTATTCATTTGACAATGCTAGCATGTTGTCAAACGATACTATATTGCTGTGCCTGTGCTTAATTTCCCAACTTCAATTGAAACGGATAAAACTAATGTTATATATGATTTTCAGTCTAATATCATGGCAAGATTTTATCATTTACATAGCATAGCCAATATTTCATTTAGACAAATGATATTACTTCTTTAACAAATGCACATAAAACTCAGAAATCTGCTAATGGGAAATATATAATTATATTCGAGTGTTTTTCAAACAGCAAGAAGTCCCATACATTCGCTGACCATTTATATTATCAATCACGTTTTGAATTTACCGTACAAATATTAATATCCTGCTTGAACAATTCTATATACTGAAATAAGATTCACCCCCAATCCTTCAACCAGTTAATTGCTGACCTGGGAATAATCGCGCCATCTTAGATTATTAGGCATGGCTTCTACAAGACCTGCGACCTCCTTGGAATATTCGACAGATGTCTTGATGCTGGCCGATAGCTATTTTGTCTTTTATAATGCTCCATGTCACCTTAATTCCAACCAAAATCTCCTATGTAATCCTCCATTAAACCCACGATTCACCTAGAGAGTAGCGGCTCATACATATATGCGACTTACATTAACTTGCCCACCAACTTGGTCTTCACATGGCATAAATTTCTTTGCTGATAAATACACAAATATGCATCAACTTCTACCCACATTAATAAGCCAGTAATCTGTAATAATAAAGACCCATGCTTTAATGATATAGCTGCACAGTGCACAGTATTAATATTCTTGGAAGACTAATTGATCAACTTGAGAATGAAATCTCTCCCCAAACTGAATTATATATCTGATGTAATCAACTAGCAAATATGAGAAGATGGATTTTTAATAGCATTGAAAGATACTGATCAATGCTTCTGCAAATTTGTCTCCAAAGGAGACTCACAGATTTGGTCAATTTCCACAGGCTAGGGTGGAATCTTTTCACCACCAAAACCCCAAAACTTCAAGCCCGAGAACTCTCAGCAATAATAGAAGAAATATAAAACTCCAATGATCAAAATGAATCTCCAAAATGTACTTTTATATCTTCCCCTGAATTGGCTCTCCAAATAATCTTTTTTCCTTTCAAATATTTAAATATTTGAATTTTGACTTTAGGAGGGAAATATAATAAAGTGACTTTATAAATATTATAGCTCCACTTAAGTTAAAATAATATTAATTAATTAATATTATTTGTATTGTTTGCTTGAAAAGAATAATATTAAATAATCAATAAGTAATTCCCTTATTTTTAATTAATGGCTTATGGGAATTAAATAAGCCATTAAATCATCCAGACTATCAATGGGAAGGGGACATTTCAACAAGTGATTGCTTCTTCTACTTGCTCTTGCTCTCTGATATATTGAACTACTCTAGATGTTGGCATGAGTGCACCTGTCTTGCTTGGGTAAGCTTTGATGGCCATTCCAGGGATACTACACAAGTAAAATTTAACTCTATTGTATGAGCTTGTACTTCACATCACACTTACTACAAACCCAAACATATCCTCTACAACTTGGAAGTTGTTTTATTGTGTCAATATACTTGCACAAGGTGAGTTTGGGTCAATTTTGAGGTAGGTTAACGTAAAAAGGTAGAAGTGGCTGACATTGTAATTCCTGTGGCAACAAGTTTGAAAACAATAACATTCCAAACGAATGGAAACATATATATATATAGACACACACACACACACACAAAACAACAGTGTTTGTTTGTAAAAAAACGATTAACAAAAACCAAAAAACTTACCTTCAATATGAAAATCTTCCTCTATGATCCCCTTGGTAGCAAATGACTTTTGCACACATGTAGGAATAGCAATCCAATTTCTTTGGAACTTTCAACAATCAAATCCTAAGCTCTATTTGTGCAACAGCAAGCAAGAGTGAGAGTTCAACAAGTGTATTAGGTTTCTGTATTTTGCATTCAAAATGAGGTAATATGAGTTTGTTTTAATGTTTCAATGTGTTTAAATGTCACTTTTAGGGTTAGTGTTCATGTTTTTAGGTTGAATAGTCAGGCTAGGAGGCAAAAAAAAATTAAAATCAGCATTTTTTGGCTAGGTTCTATTTGGGTCCTATGGAATAAGCCAGGGTTTTCCCAGATCTGCTCTGCAGAGATCTGGCTCAATATGGGCAAATTTTATAGGACCCTAGATGGCTCCGTAGGGGATCTTGGCTAGGTTACAACCAGACTTTGCAGAGGTCTGGCTGAATACGGGCACATTTTGTAGCACCCTAGATGACTCCATAGGAGATCTTTGCTAGGTTACAACCAGACTTTGGATCCAAGGGTTTCTAGGAGTGAATTGGTAACATAGGAATTCATAATATCTTCAAAGCAAAAGCTACAGACTTAATAACTAGTAATATTATTGCTATTCCAATAATTTTTAATTACATTTTGTTAACTTTCAAATCTACACTACCCAAACCACAAATCGTAGTATAGGTAAGGATTGATCACAATGCATATAGAGAACAATTACACAAGAATATAGAAATGATGCTTTTATTCAATACAATGCTTAGCAGTATAGGAAGGACCTGACATAAAATCAGTGCCATTACCCTGACAGCAGTTGTGCTAATCGAGGGAGCAACTTTTGTCAGTTAGGACACAACCATTGTTCTAGTTCTTCATAACAACTCTATATCTTGCACCATCTAAGCTGACAATGATAACAACATAACTGAGTCAGAATAAAACAATTGTTAACAATACCATATTATGATCTACACATTTTACCGGCTTAAGTAATTGTAGTAATCTGTAGGGTCATAGAGTGAAGTAATACCAGAACAACTTGACATCTACTTTAGGTTGGTGAATAATTGTACTGGTACATGTAAAACAGTTTTGTTCATGAGGATTAAGAGGGCCTTATGAGTCTTGTTATTCACTTTATGAACTTTTTTTTTTGTTGAGTAGAATTAAGTGTTATGTTAAAAATAACAAAACTTTTGATGCAAGATACTTATATCTAAGGTTGATGTTTACATTTCTCAGGTATGTGGAACGAATTTCAAATGTCAAATGGGAATTGAAAGAACTTGGAATGGAGCACAATGGGTAGGTAGAATGTAAGTTGATTTGAACATGTCAGTATTTGCAAAAAGATGTATAGTCAAATAGGTGAACATATGGCGACTAGAATTCTGCATCATTAGTACAATATTCTATAAGATAACAAATCTAATTGATAGGTACTCTCTTTTAAATTTATTTCTGGTTAGATGCTTGTCTTAGAACTTTCAACTTAGGAAAATAGGGATGTCATATTTCTTTCCTTTGGATATGTTGTAATTGTTTATTTTCTTCGTAATCATAATATGACCAGCTGTTCTAATCTCTTGTGTGCACCTATGAATAATAATAAACTATACAAGTTGTATGCACTTTTAAATGTTGACAGTATATTTCTTCTAAAATATTGATTCATTCCCAAATTAATTGGAATTTCCAAATTTCCCAGTGTTTGCATAATTCTATTGGTTAAAAAGCAAAACCAGAAAAGGATCATGCTATAGATAGGACAGAAAATCAAGAAGAATAAATTGAAAAATGGAGCAATCAATTTTGAATGGAAGTATGTTGCACAACCTATTTGAAAAATGACTTAATGCATGATAACTTTTTCGAAGACAATATTCCTTCTAAAAATCTCATGCTTTACACTTCCTTCTTTTAGCCACAATCACTGGATTCAGCAGATTTCTTTGAAAAGTATCTGAATTTTTCAAACTTTAAAGGCCAGTAATGTACTTTGTTGTGCCTTGCCAATTAAAATTGAATTTCAGTAGACATCTGAGTCGTATCAAATCTATTTCTGGTTTTTAAATTTGAGCTTTGGCATGCAATATTTTGTCTGTGTTTAAAGCTAAATCAAACCTGCACACTGACATGGCACACTGCAATATAATCCTCGATGATGTGGGTATCCTTTCAGGAATTTGGACTATTGCAAGGCATTCCCTAGTCTTGGAAGAGGCAGTGCTTTTCAGTGTGATTCCTTTTCAAGGGTGCTGATCTTTTTCATTGTTTGCATGAGCAGTTTTGAGAGTGTTGCTCTTCTCCGTTGTCAACTTTAGTAGATCCAGTGGTTCTTTAATAATGTACAATATATATATATAAAATGATTAATTAGAGAATGATATGATGCATCTTTAATAGGGGCTCAATGTATACCTTATTGACATTATAGCAGCTTAGGGCTGCACTTCCATTGCACACGCTTCAAAAAGGAAGCATAAATTAAATGGTAGCCTTTCGGCTATTTAATTTATGTTGATAACATTTGATAAACATAAAGGGCCGACCCTATATGGTTCGCATGATTTGTTTATTGCTTGGGCCGACCTACCTTGTAAATTATCATTTATAGAGGGCCGACCTAAGTTGAGGAGGCACCTCAAGTGTATATATACAAGGTCTTCTCTTGTCATTACAATCATCAAGTTCATCAAGTATATTCGCAATTAGAGCAGAAGCTCCAACACCTTCATAGCAGCAGTCTGAATTCAAGGAAGATTATATTCATTTGTATATCTTGCATCTAGGAGAGGTGCGATTTCATTGTATGAATTATTGGCCATTGTTGGGCCTAAGTTGTAAGCAGATTTCTGCTCTTGTTCTACTTTATATAAGAGAATCATTTGCTGGGTTTTTCTCCCTCAAGAGGAGGGTTTTCCCAGGGTATCTTGTTGTGTTTATTGTCTTATGTGTTGCAATATTTTAAGTGCTTTCAGTTGTATAATCTGATCTAAGAAACACTAACATGGAATCAGAGCGGGGTTGAAAAAGATCGCGATCAGATTTATTTTGCAGCACTCTCTTTAATCTTTTTAAGTCTATCCTTATTTTTGAGTTTCAAGATGGTGAATGGTCTGAAAGTCGAAGATAGACTCAAAGGAGCTTCTAACTACACATCATGGAGGTTCAGGATCATGCTCACATTGGAAGAGAATGATTTGGTTGAGTTTGTGAAAACAAAAGTTCGCGAACCTGAGGAGGAAGAAGAAAAGTTGCAGTGGAGGAAGAAAGATACTAGGGCACAGAAAGTGTTGGTTGATTCCGTCAAAGATCATATTGTTGCAATTGTCTTCAAGCTGGATACCGCAAGGGAGATGTTCAAAACATTGGAAGAGATGTACGAAATCAACAACACCAGTCGTGCCCTAACCTTGAAGCAACAACTACTTCACATTAAGATGGTGGAAGGAGAGTTTGTCATCACCTACTTCATGAAGATTTCCGAATTGAGAGATCAACTCTCTACCATTGGTCATATTGTTGATGACAAGGATTTGACCATGTTGGCTCTTAATGGTCTTCCTTCATCTTGGGAGTCTTACATTCAAGGAATTAGTGTGAGATTGAAACTTCCCAAGTTTCATCGATTAAGGGCAAACTGCATTCAAGAGGAGTCGAGGTTGGCGGCTAGAGGCATTGGTCAAAGTTCAAAGAATGAAGATTTACATGTTCTCACCTCTCATTTATTGAAGAAAGGAAAAGTTTGGAAGAAAGGATTCTTCAAGAGGAATAGAGATAATGGGTCAGATGGTGCTCCTGCATTCAAGAAGAAGTGGGACCTCTCTCGTGTTCAATGCTTTAGATGTGACAAATTTGGTCACTATGAGAAGGATTGTCCTACAAGGCCTAATCAACATGCTTCATTTGGATGTGATTGAGATCTCTCCCCAAAATGATTCTAGTGAATTTCTACTCTAGTCATGGGCCTATGTTCAAGTTGTGAAGGTTGTGTACTAAGCGCAAGAGCAGCATATCGCACTGTGTCCACCCTTCAAAATATTTAAGAGATAAGTATTCTTTGTTTTTTTATTGTATTTACTATTCTAGGCTAAAATTCAATTTGTTGAGTTGTGCAAATCTGACATTATTTACTTAGGATTATGTGTGACCAGTAAATAATGATCACTGTGATAAGATTCTTTAGATTTATTCGTTGCAAGTAGTATCATGCTAAATTGTGAAGATTGTCTTTTGAGATTAGCTCTTCCGAGAAATTGAAAGAAAGACATGTCATGATTGATGAATTAATTATCTATTACTCAAGAGATTTTGAAGTATTGCATGGTTGAATAATGATGAATTGTTTTGTAGCCACTAATTCATGCTATTGAGATAGTCAATCATGTATGTTCCTAGTTACGGTATGTCTATTTGAGATAGTTGAGTTCCATGAACTATTAGTAATCTCTTGTTAATGATTTCAGGATAAATCAAGAAGCGTAAGAGATTGCTTTCAAGAAGAGCTTGATGCATCCTATAAGTTGAAGGATGGAGACTCTACTTGTAGCTATGAGGCTAAGTGATTAGCTGAAGACATCTTTTTCGAAGAGGAAGAATTAACCTTAAGAGGGAGTTCTATGACTCACCGAGAATAAGTAAGGGTTGCAGTGTTGCAAGGCCGGATGTTAAATTGTTGAAGTACCTCTTCAGCAGTTGGGTTCTGAATTGCTCAAGTCAACCTGGATTGGTAGCTCCGCAAACCTATTCAGAATAGAGTGATCTAGGATGCAGTAAGAGGACAACCCTGAATCTCTATAGTGGTGTGCATTGGAAACCATTTCTCTAAAGCAAGAGTTGCAGGCAATAAGGTCAAGTGGTTGATGCAAGTGATTGAAGATTCACAGGGAGCTTACTGAACCTGAAGAAGATGGTTGTGTTGCTCTGGATGTTGTTTCAGTTGAGGTTTGCGATGATATCCTGGTATTGAGGAAAGATATTCAGTTGAGGTATATCAGCACTGATGAACAGATGGCAGTCATTCTCATCAAGCATTTTTTTTGGGATAATGGTTGTGTACCTTCGAGACAAGCTTGATATGGTGAAGAATGAAGTCCTAGCTGAGAGGGAGTCTCAGTATCAGTGTTCCTTTGTTTAATGAGTTCTTCTTTGAGAGAAGTTCGAGGTGAAATCCCTTGATAATACATTTCTCTATTGAGAGAGATTTGAGGTGCAAGTCCCTTGATAATACATTTCTCTATTGAGAGAGATTTGAGGTGCAAGTCCTTGATAATACATTTCTCTATTGAGAGAGATTTGAGGTGCAAGTCCTTGATAGTGCATTTCTCTTTTGAGACTTGAGGTGAAAGCCCTTGTTTCCACACTCTGGGAGAGCCATGGTGGATGTCATGTGTGTGACTCCATGACAACATCACGTGAGGGAATCCGTGATGATTTATTTGTGCTTGTGTATCACCCTCTGGAGGAGCCATGGTGATAGTCACATTGAGGTGACAACATCACATTAAGTGATGAGCACTTGTTCATACCATCTATGGAGGTAGCCATGATGGTTGATATCACGATGAGGTGATATTCTATTTTGTTTTCATTCTGATATGATGTGTCTTGTGCAGGTGGAAGTTCATCCCTAGCTGAGAGGGAGTGTTGATGTTATAGCAGCTTAGGGCTGCACTTCCTTTGCACGAATTCCAAGGAGAAGAGCATGAATTAAATAAGTAGCCATTCAGCTATTTAATTCATGACTATAATATTTAATAAATGCAAAGGGCCGACCCTCTATGGTTCGCATGCTTTAGTTATTACTTGGGCCGACCTTATTTGTAATCTATCATTATTTATGTTTTTCCTAAAAGGGCCAACCTAACTTGAAGAGGTGCCTCTCTTGTATTTATACAAGGTCTTACTTGTCATTTGATTCATTCAAGTTCAATCAAATAATTCACACTTCAGCAGCAGAGCAGCATTTTATAGCAGCAGACCTAATTCAAGCATATTCGCATTCTTAGAAGAAGTTCATACTTGAGCAGTGATTCATCTTCAGCAGTAGCAGCGAATCTTCATTATGCAGCAGTAGTTCACTGTGGAGCAGCAGATCGTACAGTTGCAGTTGTGTATCATATTGTAGCAGCAGGCCGAAGTCAAGGAGAAACAGATTCATTTGTATCTTTGCATCTAGGAGAGGTGCGATTGTTCCTAGTATTAATATCGGCCATTGTGGGGCCTAAGTTGTAAGCAGATTTCTGCTCTTGTTCTACTTTATATTAGATATTCATTTGCTGGGTTTTTCTCCCTCAAGAGGAGGGTTTTCCCAAGGTATCTTGCGGTGTTCATTGTCTTACGTGTTGCAATATTATTAAGTGCTTTCATTGTTTAATCTGATCTAAGAAACACTAACATTTTTACTGTTTTTTGCAAACTTCTCTGAGAGCACCCAAATGATATTTAATGCCTTGAGACCCATTAATCTCTCCTTCTCTATGCTGGCCAGCCTAGGTAAGTTTGCTATTAATTTCTTACTTTTTCCCCATCTCAAGGCCAACCTAGGAAGAAATATAAATGATTTATTGTTTCTATTCACAAGCCCAGCCTGATTTTCCTTAGCATGAGCCGACCTAGGAAAAGGGATATAAAGAGGGGACATTACAAAGGCAGCGATCATGTTCCAGGGAACAGCAACAAATAGATACAAGGCAGCGATAAAGGTAATATCAGCAGGCAACGATTATATAAAAAGCAACAATCAATAGATGTAAAGGTGGCAGTTATTAAAGGTTGTGGATTAGTTAAGTAATAAGGGTGGTTGTGGTTAATAAAGAAATAATAATTGATGTATGAATAGTCATGACTCTTTTCAAAGAGTGTGTCTATTGATAACGAATGAAGTTGACTCTTCCCAAAATGGAAGATATAAAAGGGGAGATAGATGAGTTGGAAAAGGAGGCAGAAAGGAAAGGGCATTCAAAAAGAAATAAAGGACCTGCACTTAAGAAGGCAACATAATGGAATATAATCAGATTTAAACACAGATATATAAACAGCAAATAAGGACAGAAATGGGAATATTTCCTTAATGTAGCAGTGGATATATTAAAACAATATACTCAGACTTGGGAAGAAGAAATAAGAAATCTGACATGGAAAGTATGTGGAAGAAGAAGATGGTTCAATGGAAGATAAATGATAAGTCAATAAAGGGAGTAAATTAAATATAGTTACACATAATATATATATATATATATATAGGATATCTATATATGTGAATTATATACGATTATGTGATAATGATGCTTGCAGCAATTATTGAGTCTTATAAGTAATTATGACTCTTTAATATAAGTATGAATAATAGATTCTTATTTGTTTGATCTACACTAATGATGTCTTTTGAATGTAAAGGAGAAGAAACAACCAAACCAGGAAGAAAACAAGAATCAGACCAGTGTATCACCGCAGGTTGCTATTATCAAATATATCAACATATTCGGGTGTATTTTCTGCAAATCATTGTTTACCTATGTATGCATATTGCTTATAAGATAATCAAAGTATTTAATGAAGTATTTCTTATGATTGAATCAGAATTATGCTTGACTGTCTACAACCCACCTTGTGGGAAGGGCCAAGGGTGAAGTGGTAGGGGCCAAAAGAGCCCACTTGCAACCTCCGCCCAATTTTACAAGAAGGCAGGGCCAAGGGTGAAGTGGTAGGAGCCCAAAGAGCCCACTTGCGACCTCCACCCAATCCCACAAGGTGGCAAGTGTCTTCAGGGGGTTGAGACAGTGAAGGGGAAAGTAGATACAAGCTGCCAAGGGGGAGGGCTGTGGTATACACCCTCTTAGGCTTGGTATGGAAATGGCTTTGGGTGGACCCATCCTGTCCCTTCCCCCAAAATCCTAAAATGTTTGCATTGTTGATAATCTATGGATGTGATGCAATTGTCTAACTCTAACAAGCATATATATTTGCATATATTGTTCATGTGGTGAATGCAAGATTCCAATCCAAGATTGCATCATTAAAGAAATATTTATTTGGTGAGTTGAAACCCCAATCCTAATTCGTTGAAATTTGTGATTTGTGGAAAGAGTCTAGGGCAAATCAGGATTGGGGGCATTACAAAATTGTTCTTGGAATCTTGAGCATATGGCTCAAGTGCAAGATCCAATCCAAGGAAAATTATATTCATGTGATGTGAATGGAAGTTAAACACCTTTCAAAGTATAGCATATCTTTATTATATAGCTCATTATGTCTATGATATAGTTCACTCCCCAGTACATCTTTAATGTAAATAAGCACTTCCATTGTATTTATGTATGTGTTTTCACATGCAAACCAAAATGTCTACGCATCAACATGTTACTCGATAAAACAATTTTATCTTGCATACCTTATTTTATGTTGCCTCCCTTGCTCAAATTGTTGTTATTTATCTCCTATTTGCATCTAGAGTTTACTTAATAATTTTCTTTTCACAATAGTTGATCTTTTTTATTGCCTTCATTTATGCTCCATTTCTTTATTCAATTGTTTCTTCTCTCCAACATAAAATTGGCTTAGGAACTTGCTACGATACATCTTGTTTAGAATAGTTGGTCATTCCTGCAACTAGTGTAAAATGCATGGTCCTTGGAAATTTATGTAGCCTACAGCCTAATATAGTTTACAACATCATGACGGACAAACAAAAACATACCACGTCAAGAGGTAAGACACCTCAAATAATGGAATGAATTTAATGACATAAAATTAAGAAAAACTTACCAAAATCACAGAATTCCTACCAAGAGTTCAACAATGTAATATCCTCCACTTAAAGATTACAAAGAGAATTCATTCCTTACTAAATCTTCAACATTTCTATATCAAAACAAGGATAATACTTGCAGAATAAATCTCAAAGTTACTTACATGGTGAACATCAATATCGTCTAAGAACTTTTCAAATGAATCAACCCATTCTTGATGGCTCCATACAGGTGGTGCATCAGCAGCAATTACTCGATAACCCTAACCCGAAAAAAAATCACAAAACATGAGAGTTGTTGTTTATTCACTTTGGAACATGTAAACTTATTGAAGAAAAATGTATGAAACAAATTTGCAACATGCATGGAAACAAATGAGAAGAAATTCGACACATGCCCATGCAAGAAAAGGGCCATAAATTTCATGTCATTGACCAATGATCATCTATTATAATCTTCACTACCAACATTTAGGATAGTCAACATACAACAGGGAACTTAATAAGATAACAAAGTTTTGTTTATTTGGTATAAAATATGTAAAGAGAGGAATCATATGACCTCTTGCTTTCCACCCATCCACTTCTTAACTAAAAGCCACTCATAACAACTAGATCTTACTTTTGTCTAAACAAACCAAAGTAATCAGAACCAAGTAAATAAGGCAAAATTAAGGGTAACAATAATCAAGATTAGCCATAGAAAAGCCTTCAAATTCAAATCATGCACATCATATTTATTTGAGTAAATCACCATTATATAAGGAGATCAAAATGATTTTATTATAGAAAGTATTACATTGAATTGAGCATACACCAGTTAGTACTCACACATGAGTTGACTTTTGTATTTACTTTTATTCTTTTCAAGCATAATAATGTGAACAATACTACAAGTTGTGAAATAAGAATACATATAATTTTAATGTGAATAAGTTATTATTGAGAAATGTTACAAAAATTGAAAAATACATAGTTGTTCAACCTAAGGATTGCTTACTACATATCTAAGGCCCATTTATTGTCATAGAAAAATATCCATCATCAACAAAACACTTAAAAAGTAATACCAAATTGTGTTTCCATTTTAATTCATTATTTACGTCAAATGATGTATATGTTGATGAATATATTTTGTTATTAACTTATCATGTATTCTATTAGAAAGATGGACCATGAACACAATTTTTACATTCCATTTTTGTTATGATGTTATGAATTACAACTACAATTATGATGAACCATAGCAGCAAAAATCGTTTGGGTAAAAAATCAGCAAACCAGAAGTTCAGGATTTTTTGAAAAAATGGGCAAAAAATCGGATTTGAAAAAAATAGTATATTAATATAGTAATTATATATTGATATATAATTCTATTAATATATATTTTAAAAAACAATACACAATTTTCTGTTCAGTCGATGGATTTCAAAAAATCGTGATTTTTTCCCTGAAAAAATCAGGAAGAGTGATGATTTTTTGCCAATTTATGCTTCTATGTGATGAACAAACCCTACATTTTGGAAACTTTGTCAATCAAAACTAGCATGTTAGGCAAAAACCAGTATTGGTGACAATAGTCTTGATTGGAGTTTTTGTAGAGAGTTGGAGGAAATTCTCAAAAGAAAATCCTACGAACTAAAAACAGCCATCTATTATCAGCAAATTCTAGTATTTATTCTTGAAAAGCATCCTTCAACAAGTCTTTCAAGGCCATTGTTACAACTGTAGCCCACATGATAAAGTGGATTCAACCCACATTTTCCTCTAATGAAAAGACCATCGGTTTTAGAGAAAATGGTAACATTGAAGAAGGACACACATTCTGCAAACCTCACCTTTTTACAAACAATGGAAGGAAATGTAATTTAAAGAACAAATTGATGGAATTACCAAGCAAAAAATTATTTTATGTTACTCTTTCGTGAAACCTTGCTTTGATTAATTTGTCTAATATCCTATAAAAAAATATATATCTCAAAGGGAATATTTCATGATATCTAATCAAATTTTATTTTTAATTTCTATAGAATAATATATTTACAGGAAACTGTACTTATTTGAATTGATATTTTTTATCATTAATTGAATTTGCACAATGGTGATTTCCAATGAAATCACTCTTAGGAATTGTGGATTTTCGTCCTCCAATTCTGACATATACGGATTTCATCCTCAAGTTATTTAAACCATAGTTCAATGTCTCACAAGTAGTAGAAATCAAATAATGAATGCCTTCTCATTGATGCTTCTTCTCCTTTGCTTGGACTCTCTTAAATACCCTTTTTCGTCAAATAGACATAACTCTTTATGTGCCCCTTGATATTTATTAAAACTGAAAATTTACTATAATTTTAGTTTATTATTACTTTTTAATTGAAAATTAGTATTTTCTTCATCACTCCGCTATTTCCACTAATCACACCATGTTGGCCCATTTGTGGGTCCTTAGAAACTATTGCCCCCTTCTATTTAATTCGCTAGGATTAAAGGGCATTCATCGCTAGTCCATGTAACAGTTGAACATTAATAAAATTGTAATTTATAATATTAATTAATCCTCCCCTTGGCAACACACGATTTCTGTTATCCTTTGGTGACCCGCAATTTCCTTTATCTTTTTTAGTGGCAACTTTTCCTTGTCTACAGATTGCCTATGTGGGTCGTTGCATCTTTATTGACTTCCAAGCATTTCCTTTGGCAACGGATTATTTTGGCGAAATTACCATTGCCTTTGTTTGGGGGCTTCACATGATGTGGGTAGCTTCATCAAATGAAATTTTGCAATGGCTATGTTATAGATGAGTTGTGATCTCCTTGTCTTTTATTGCAAACTTCACCAAGTATTGCAGACTTCACCAAATGCTTGTGATTGGCTGATCTTCCTTCCTTTTGTGGTGGCTTCTCACTAGAAATATAACAACTAACTTAATTTTAAAATTAGATGTGATGACTTCCTTTTTCTTCTTCTGCAAATTGAAAAGGGACATTACAATTTGTGAGATAGAAGGTAAGGATACATAATATGTCCAAGTAGTTGTAGAGCAGTAAACTTTGACTTGGGAGATAAATCAACATTAAAATACATAATCCCTAGTTGGCAAGTGTTGCAAACACTGCTCTAGGTGAAAATTGTAGAATTATTGTGGTCTTGCTCGATC
>CM021106.1:333548961-333666466 GCA_007115665.2 Sequoiadendron giganteum | reverse complement strand
TCACTAAATTGGCGCCCTTACAGTGCCACCCCCCTTATCGACCTTCCTGAGTGCAAGTCACGTGTATCTCCTTCACATGATGGGGGCTAAGATCCTAGTGCGAGCCAAAGGCTGCTACTGATCGCTCCCAACCTCCTTCATGTGTGCCTGAGTCTCTCGAACCTGGCAAAGAATGAATTGAGTTTTAGACGTCAAGCATCTTGGAACAACGGATAGTGCAATCTTCATAGCAAGGTAGGGGTGTCGTCCTACCTCATGATGAGTCGCAAAGGTTTTTATCTCCAATGAAAGCATCAAACAGTATCGTCCACTCATGATGATCATCAACCAAAGACAAACTGATATAAATATCAAAATATAGTCAACCCTAAAGAGGTCAGCTCAGATAGGACCAAAAATTATTTAAATTCAAAATATTATTATTTTATTATTCAATATTATTAAATATTATTATTTTGGTGTTAAGAAACCCCACTTTCCCGCCCAGGTTTGAATTTGGGACTTAGTTGGGATGGGACACATGACACACCATCCAATAAGCTTGATCTGAGCTAATTTAGCTTTATGCATCCTTGCCTATGGTTTGCTAAATTTTATATTACAAAGATTGACAAATGCTAGCCACTATGTTCTAAATAAGGTAAAATTCTCATCACTATACATTTTTGGAAGGGTCTTCACGAGCCTTTCTTTTTCACCTATTCATCATCAAATGGAGGCACTCTTATAGGACTTGTTGCATACGATTTGGGATTTAGAGTGTAGGCTGTCATATGAAACGAGATGTTTATATGTTCCACTACTACATCACAATGGGCCTAAATGCTCTTCCTAAAATCCCAAGCTAGGCTCTTTGCTATGAATGGCTTGCTTCATCTACTTAAGTACGCTATCAAAGGTGTCATAAATTTCTCCAAAGTTAGGAGAGTTTGTTTCAGCCATAGTGTAAAGAGCTACTCCAAATGTAGACTCATTATTTGTTAAACTTTCATGGCTTGCAGTAGTTGATCACTGAATAGTGTGTTTATGATATTCTCTGATTTACTTTTAAATTTACTACATACAACATATAACACCATGCACCAAAAATGTTAGTGTTTCTTAGATCAGATAAATAACTGAAAGCACTTAATATTTGCAACACATAAGACAATAAACACATCAAGATACCGTGTTAGGCAATTTAATACTATGATGCAGACTTGCTTGAAGAAAATGCAGAACTTGATGATCATAATGACAAAGTAAGATTTTGTAGCCATATATGCAAAAGAGGCTGACTCTTTAAGTTAGGTCATTACCTCTATAAAGTAATCTCAAATTATTAATACAGAAGTAGATTCGGCCCAAGCAATAGAAAGCAAAACGCTTTGAACCGACCTTTGGTACAGATATTTATTGTCATGAAACTAAATAAAGAGGAGCTGCATTTAATTATGCATCCTTCTGCCGAGAAATGTGCAGTGTAGCTCGCTGCTATATCAACACTCCCTCTCGACTAAGACACCCACTGCTGGAGCCACATCATATCAATATGAAAACAAATAGAATATCACCTCATTGTGATATCAGCCCGTCATTCTTTCATCACTTAATGTGATGTGACTTTCGGAGAATTGTTCAGAACTAGGTCCTCGCAGTTCCCCTCCACGTGATCATCGTAGAGTCACACACATCCATGCCCAGGAGGAATTGGAAACAAAATTGAAACTCAAATCTTCAAAGAGAAATGCACTATCAAGGACTTGCACCTCAAATCTCTCTCAATAGAGAAATGCATTACCAAGGGCTTGCACCTCAAATCTCTCTCAATAGAGAAATGCATTACTAATTTAAAGGATCATTGATACTGAGACTCTTTCTCAGTCAAGGCTGCATTCTCCATCATACCAAGCTTTTCTCGAAAGTACACAAACTTGATCCTGGAGAGAGGCTTGGTGAGAATGTCTACCGTTTGCTCATCAGTGTTGATATACCTCAACTGTATAGCTTTCCTTAGTAGCATATTTCTAATATAATGGTACTTGATCTCAACATGTTTTGTTCTGTCATGAAACATGGGATTGACAGAAAGCTTTACATAGCTCTGGTTATCACAGTGTATAATGGTAGGCTCCATTGATTGTCCAAACAATCTTGCAAGGAGCTTATGAAGCCACATTGCCTCACCAGCTGCCACACAGGCTGCTATGTACGATGCCTCGATTGTACTCAAAGCTACTGAAGACTATTTCCTGCTACACCAAGAAATCATAGCAGTACCCAAACTGAAGCAACAACCAGAGGTACTCTTCCGATTTGAGACACATCCTGCCCAATCAGAATCAGTTAAACCATGCAGCTCTAAATCCACACTTGAAGAATATCTCAACCCATATCCAATTGTGCCACATAAATATCTCAGGATATGTTTAGCCACAACAAGATGTATTTGCCTTGGTTCACACATAAACTGGCTAAGTGCACTCACTGCATAGCAGATGTCAGGTCTAGTGTTAACTAGATACATCAACGAACCAATCAATTGTCTATACATTGTAGAATCCATTGGTTCTGAACTAGCTGCAGCCTCTTTCAACTAATCTAGATTAGACTCCATGGGTGTAGACATAGGTTTGCAGTCGACCATACCAAACCTTTTGAGAATGTCAATAGTATACTTGCCTTGACTTAGAATCATCTCATCTGGCTTTTGCCAAACTTCTAAGCCAAGAAAGTAATGCATGAGACCTAGATTCTTCATCTCAAACTCTGAAGCTAACTCCTTCTTGCATTTTAGAATTAGGTGTTCCTCACCAGTGATAATCAAATCATCAACATATAGAACCGAAATCAAAGCTTCACCATTTACCACCTTGAAGTAGAGGTTAGAATCTGCATCATTCTTCGAGAAACCCAGACTCAATAGATACTGATCAATCCTTTCGTACCAAGCACGAGGAGCTTGCTTAAGACCATACAAGGCCTTCTTCAACTTGCAAACATGAGACTCCTTCTCATGCACCTCAAATCCTTCGGGTTGCTCAATGCAAACCTCTTCTTCTATTAAACCATTTAGGAAAGCTTTCTTTACATCCATTTGGTGAATCTTCCATCCTCTAGATGCATCAATAGCAATGATGGTTATGACAAACGTATATCGAGCCACAGGAGCAAAAGTTTCTTCATAGTCAACTCCCTCTTTTTGTGAGAACCCTCTAGCCACGAATCTTGCCTTGTGCTTCTCAATGCTCCCATCAGTTGCATGCTTGATCTTGAAGAGCCACTTAGAAGACACCACAGATTTACCCTTGGGTCTAGGAACAATATCCCAAACATCATTCTTAAGTATGGACTGATACTCCTCAGTCATGGCATCTTTCCATACTTGTTGACTAGAAGCTTCATCAACACTTGAAGGCTCTGACTCATCAAGGCGACATAGCTAGAGAACTTATGAGGTGTCTTGCTTTCTCTAAAAGCTCCTCTTGGGGCTGCAAAACTTTCTACCTCCTGCATTGTCCTACGAGCCCAAAGAGGTCTTTTCTTTCCAATCACAATATCTAAAGGGCCATCAGTAGGATCTAAGGGTTCAACTGGATCATCATCTTCTTTAGGTTCTGGAGCCTCCTTCTGATTCTCTGGAATATGGTCTACTTCCATATCTTGAGGAGGTTCTTCTTCATCGATCTCCATAGGAGTGCCCTTGGATCTTCTGAAAGCAACATCTTCCTCAAATGTGACATCTCTACTAATCTCAATAGACTTCTGACCTGGAATGTAGATTCTGTAGGCTTTTGATGTCTCATTGTAACCTACAAGAATTCCCTTCTTCCCAGAAGGTTCTAACTTTGTTCTCTTTTCCTTTAGAATATGAACATACACTGGACAACCAAAGATCCTCAAATGACTAACTTCTGGTTTCACCCCTGACAATGCTTCTTGGGACATTCATGTCTAACTCGATCCACTTGAGCTTGCAGTTTTGAAGTTGGAGTTCTTTGCCCATATAAGAACTTTGCCTTTAGAAAATGCAACTTGATAACCCTTGTCTTCTAATGCTGAAATGGAGACAAGATTCCTCTTTATCCCTGGACGAACAATACATCATTCAACTCCAATGAGATCTCGGAATCCAGGTGAAGAGTGGAGTTTCCAACTCCTTTCACAGAATATCTAGCATCGTCTCCAATAAGGACTTGTTCACTAGAGTTACTCTCCACTAAGTTTGAAAGGTGTCCCCTGAAACCGGTGATGTGCCTAGAGGCACCACTATCAATCAGCCAAGTGTTGGCGTCGGTAGATACATTGCTTGACAAGGCTGAATAGAACAGATAATCATTGGAGTCTTTCTGCGGAGCAACTTCTTCAACATTTGCGGTGGCAACCTGCTGCTTAGGTCTGAGAGGACATTCCTTTGCAAAGTGACCATACTTATCACAACGAAAGCATTGAATCTTGGACATGTCACGTTTCCTTTTGAAGGCAGGAGCACCATCATTTCCATTTTCTTGATTCCTTTTGAAGAACCCTTTCTTGAAACCTTTTCCTTTCTTCGACGAATGAGAGGCAAGAACATGTATTTCTTCATTCTTTGAACTTTGACCAATGCCCCTAGCCATTAGTCTCGACTCCTCTTGAATGCAGTCAATCCTCAATCGATCAAACTTGGGAAGTTTAGATCTTGCACTGATACCTTGAATGAATGACTCCCATGAAAGCGGAAGGCCATTGAGAGCAAGCATAGTCAAGTCTTTGTCATCAATCATGTGACCAATTGTGGAGAGTTGATCTCTTATCTCTGAAATCCTCATGAAGTAGGTGATTACAGATTCTCCTTTCGTCATTTTCACATGACGCAGTTGTTGCTTCAGTGCAAGTGCTCGACTGGTGTTGTTGATTTCATACATCTCTTCCAAAATTGTAAACATTTCTCTTGCTGTATCCAACTTGAAGACAATCGGTACAACATGATCCTTGACGGAATCAACCAACACTTTCTTTGCCCTAGTATCTTTCTTCCTCCACTGCAACTTCTCTTCTTCCTCCTCAGGTTCAAGAACTTTTGTTTTCACAAACTCAGCCAAATCGTTCTCTTCTAATGTGAGCATGATCCTGAACCTCCATGATGTGTAGTTCAAAACTCTTTCGAGTCTATCCTCAATTTTCAGACCATTCACCATCTTGAAATTTGAAAATAGGAGATAGACTAAAAAAGAATAAAGTGAGTGTTGCAAACTAAATCTGATCACGATCTTTTTCACACCCGCTCTGATACCATGTTAGTGTTTCTTAGATCAGATAAATAACTGAAAGCACTTAATATTTGCAACACATAAGACAATAAACACAGCAAGATACCCTGGGAAAACCCTCCTCTTGAGGGAGAAAAAAACCCAGCAAATGATTCTCTTATATAATATAGAACAAGAGCAGACATCTGCTTACAACTCAGGCCTAGCACATAGGCGAATTTAATACAATGAACAATAGCACTTCTCCTAAGTGCGAATATGAATCACCTTGAAATAGGTCTGCTGCTACAAGATAATAATCCGCTGCCTAAGTGCAAACTTGCTTGAAGAAAATGCGAATTGAACTTGATGATCATAATGACAAGTAAGACCTTGTATATATACAAAAGAGGCGACTCTTCAAGTTAGGTCGGCCCTCTATAAAGAAACATAATAAATTATTATTACAAAGTAGGTCAGCCCAAGCAATAAGCAAAACATGCGAACCATATAGGGTTGGCCCTTTATGTTTATTGAATGTTATTGTCATAAATTAAATAGTCGAAAGGCTACCATTTAATTTATGCATCCTTCTCGGAATGTGTGCAATGGAAGTGCAGCCCTAAGCTGCTATAACATCAACAAAAAATCTAACAAATAATACCAACTGAGAGATTTTGATTTCAAAAAAAAAAATCAATTGATAGCGAATGCAATTTTAAAAGGCAATGTAAAGTTCTAACCTTATAAACTGTAGCACGGTTAATTGCTTTGATTTCAACAATTCAAGGAACTGGTTTAGTCTCTCAACAACAGATGTTTAGCATATCCAACACTTGCTCTTTAAGATGAATTGACATTACACTAAGCCAACACTTTAAGAAAAATAGACATGGCGCCTAGATTCATTCTTCGACCCTTGATATTCTATAGCAGCTTGAATGGTAAATAACTTGACGAAAAGCTCAGATGATGTTTCTATAGGCACTCCCGATCGCCACTTGATAGATGCAACAACTAGAGAAGATATCATAACTTCAGTTTGAATTCTCAAGATACCCGACCCAAGGAAGAGTAATATGCAACTAGAGTATCACTAATTTGATCGTTTAAACATGTACATAAGCTTCAGAAAGATTCACAAATGATACCCAACTCGCCAACAGAATTGAATCATCTCAATATCAATGTTTTGGAGATGTCGATGCCATAGGTATAAAGGTCAACGCCGCCTAGATGAGTCTAAAAAATCCAACGCTTCAATGATTTCACTCCACTTGTAATGTCCCCATTTTAGCCTTATGCTCTTCTTGAGGTTTTAGCCTATTTCCGGAAACTCATAGGCTAAGCAAAATTGAAAATGAGGGTTTCCTATTTTTTAGGAGGTTTTAGAATCATTTTTGAGGGCATGTATGCATGGATTTTTGATGAATGTCTAGTGGAGATTTTTGGGTTTTCAGAGAGCTTCAGAATGGTGTATCATGCATCTCCATCTGATAACTTTTCCAGGCACTTACTATTTATAGTAAGTCATGTTGGCTTCCCAGATTGTACTCAGAAGGTGTTTGGAAAAATATAGTAAGTCTTGATTAATGCTCAGATGAAGTTGTGCAAACTTACTATTTATAGCAGTTGCTATTTTTAGTAAGTCTATTTATAGCAAATATCTTTCTAGCAGCAGTTCAATCATCTGCAGTTCACATTTTGGACATTGTGGTTGTTCAGTTGGCTTTTTGAAGGTTTTGAAGTTAACTTACTATTTTTGGCATTGGCTATTTTTAGTAAGTCTAATTGTGGCAGTGGCACCTTCAACAGTCCTGCTCAGGTCATCATTCTATTTCTGGTAGAATCAGTTTGGGCGTTGGCTCTGGTTTTGGCTTTTATCCTTCTTTGGACCGAGTTCCAAACTTGGTCAATTTTATGTCTTGAAGTTGTACCCCACGCCTAGGCTTGATGACTTTAAGTTGTTTTAATGAAGGGGACATAAAGAGGGTCGAACTTCATAGGCAATTAATGTTTATTGTTGCAAATTGAAATGGACAACTAAAGGAGAATGTTTTGATATTTTAAATAAAGTAAATGTTTTGATATTTTGTATATCATCTTGGAAATTTGAAAGTAAAGTTATGCTGCTGTTTTGAAATCTAGAACTTGGCTAAGGGGAAGCTTAGCATTTTCAATCCATCCTTCGAGCCTAAAACTATGGCTTCCTAGGTGGGTCTTTGAGACTGTAGTTCACACTGGAGTGCAGATGGAGCTTTATTTCTGATGTTATATAACAGGTTGCTGCTGTATAACCTGTTATTGAGTTGCTGATTGGTTCATGGCTGAAGCGAATTTTTGATCATTGCTTCGCCATTGATTTTTCTATCATTTTGGGTACTAGCCGATGCTGTTCAACTGTGGAGGGTGTCCTTTTTTGGAAAGTTTCAGATTTTATCATTGAGTATTGAATTTTTAAGAGAAGGTCGACCCTCTTGGGAGGTCGTACCATCTCTTGGTGCTTACATTGGAAAACGTGCCACCTATTGCTGCTGTTTTTGGCTCGTTTCCTTCTTGAGGATTGGACGCCTATCTCCTAGCTGTCATTTGGTTGTGGTTTGGGAGCATTCCGAGTTGATTCGGAAAAGATACGTCCATTTTGGTGAATTCATAACTTGCTTGTCTGATTTTCTGTACCTTCTATTTCTGATCAGATTAGCTAGTTTTTATTATCATGCTGATTTGAGCTTCAATTCTTCATCTATTCATGTTGTAAGAGTTAGAGGAAGTGATACTCTAACCATTGCTTGTTTTGAAAACTTACTTTTGATATATTGCAGTTGTTTATTATTTGTTTGTAAGCTGATTAGTAGTACTAACAACAGTTGTTTACTTTGCTACAATTTTAGTTTATCTTATACTCCCACGATTGAGTGGTTGAGTTTAATAAAGCTTCTTCAATTAAATGTTGTATTCCCCCCACGAAATAAGTGGTTGTGAGGATTTGTATGCCCCCCGCTGAACAAGTGGTAGTGTGGTTACATGGCTAGCTTGCCGCCTTAAAATAATTGTAATAATCTCACCCACTGAATAAGTGGAGTATTCCCACCGCTTGTGGATGTTTGCATAAGCAGAAGAAGTGTTCTTTCAGTTTGATATTTAGTACTCCACCATATGTTAGCACTTCGCCTTCTTAAGGATCTTGTGTGCACATTCTTGGTGTTGAGTTTAGCTCTCCTTTGAATTTGCAATTCAGTCAATTATTGAGTTATTAGATCCTAGGGATCCTCTGACCTTATGCCCACCCCTCTTCCTTAAGTGGTTTTAGGGCGCATTCTTGGTTAGAGTTTATTTCAGCATCGTTTTGCTTTGGAGCTAATCTTAGCAGGTGCATGATTGCATTCTATGTGAACTGAATAAATCAAGAAAAAATTAAGGGGAACATTTCATCGCTCAACCCACTTCAATCACCCCATCAAAATACCACTACAAAGTATGAGTTGCGATTTACCTAGATTCTTCATCTGCCATTCATCATTTAATAATTGAACTTTGCCATGAATTTGACAGAAAATGGGTTTAATCTTACCACGTCACTCAAAAGGTAAACAAAACTTCTTTTTAATTATCGGCAATGAATTTCTCCCTTCGATTTTTCAGAAATAGATACTCTAGACATTGCTAGATTCAAATAAATTTACTTCATGAATTCAACTCATTCATGCTTCATCCAGTTCAACAAAGAAATGAAAAATCACCATTTCCCAGGGAACATCTTCCAGAACCGAAGGCAATTACTCCATGAAAAGGATTCACATCTCCACAAAGTACAAAAACAACACAGTTACAATCTTCCGACCAAAATTTTCAGCGAAGTCCCTTCCTTCTCCTCCCATCGACCAACTCTTTTTTTCCTACGCAACTGTCATCAGTTATGCATCCATTCTTGAAATGACCTTATTTAAAAATCTTCAACAAATCGACATATTCTCCCCAACGCACAGAAAAGACAAGAGGTTAACTTTAATTTCTAAGTCTCCTTATATCCCCTTAGTAATAATAAATTAATGCTTTATAGTGTCGAAACATTATAACTAAGCATTAACTTATTATATTTTTTCCCTTTAGACAAAAGCTGAGGGACATTACACATAGTTATCAAGAGATGGATACTAGTACTAGTGTGAGAGATGGGGATAGATACCAGTGCACCATTTTCAAAAAGGGTTGGAGACAAGTACTTGGAGATGGCTATATATATACTCTAACATGTCAATTTTTTTTTTAATGTTTAAGCATTTTAGTATTTAACATTCTTTAAAGATATCCATTGTCATATATATATATAAATAGAGAGAGAGAGAGAGAGAGAGAGAGAGAGAGAGAGAGAGAGCATAGTTTGCAAACTCTTCAAGTTGCCGAGTACTCTCGGGGTTTTTTGCTGTGCTAGTTTTTACAGGTTTTACTCATGAGTTTTTACAACTTTAACATGTTGAATGGCCAAAAAATTGCCAAAAATACTATCCCAATTTTTTTATTATAAACAAAATTGACTTCACATACCAACAAAACTTCAAATTGTTATATGGTGGAGGAGGAGTCATTGCCATCTACTAACAAGGTAGAGTGACAAGCACAATCTTCTAGACCAAGTAGGGAATCGCAATTGAGTATGTGGACCTGACACTCTACCCCCAATGTTTCACTAGGTTTGGGGAAGAGGAAATTGTAAAAACTTATGATTTTTTACTTGCTTGATTATGAAATTTATGATGATTTTCAAAGACAATCATCATAAATTCATAATAGTTATCAGTTAGCAGCTTGCTATTATATCCACTATCTGGCTTCACATGATGATGCAATTTTGTAATCCATATGAATTCAAGAATCAAACTTAATATGAAACACTTCCTCATGGTTTTATAGACTTGTATGATACATTTTGTAATTGAATTTTGCAAAAAAATGTGCTTTTAAGAAATTTAATTATTTTTTAAGTTGTCGAGTTATTCTCAAGTTTTTGCTGAGTTTTTTTCAATTCAAAAATTTTGGGCTTGCCAAGTACTCTCTAAGTTTGAGTCTACGAACTACGTATACGACAATGGATATCGTTAAAGAATGTTAGATTCTAAAATGCTTAAACATTAAAAATAAAACTTGCATTTTAGAGTATTGAAATAGATTAATTATATTGATATTTGATAATCATCTTGAAAATAGGAAAAAATATTTAAAACCATAATGACTTGGAGATGATAAAGAAACTAGGAGAGGAATCCCATATTTTTAAAAACATAGTATGGGGGATCTTGGGATTACTATATTTTCAATCAATAGAGGAAACTTCAATGCATGTACACATCTTAAGTCTTGTTGTTTCACTTCATATTCTCACCTCTTTGGCATTTAATACAAAAAAATTCTACCACCAAAAGAACATGTGAAATTTGATGAAAAGAATAGAAAATTACAAGTCTATTAGTGTTATTGTTTAGTTCTTTTAACTTTTATCAATCACATATCAGTAATTTAAGAAAATCCATTGTAATCTATGTGATATATCTAAGAAACATCTATTGGAAGTTTTCTCATTTTCAAGGGATGCTTATATGAGATGTATAGGAGCCGCAAGAAAACTTCATCTTAAGTCTCCTAATGTTGGAGATGTGTCCATGTAGGCCCCCAAGATGGGGATGTGTTTTCAGTATGGGGGACAAGTAGCAAGGGTCAAGGTATGAGTCTCTTGGTAACTATGGTATCAAGATATCATATGATCCACACTATAGGTGAGATGAAGGAGAAAACATGTCTGCAACAAAAGAAAATAATTTACAAGTTAGAAAATTAAAAACAATAAAATCATAAATTTAATAATAAAATCAGCAATTTTAAATTATTAGAAATCAACAATTTCTTGCCTCACTAGCCATCTACGCTACTCTGAATTAAGCATCATTAATTGTAGAGGCTCCTACAACTCAAGAATCCTGTCTGACAAAACAAAGTAGCTAGAGTAAAATTAGCAACTTAATAATAAAATCAACAATTGTAATCTATTAAAAATCAACAATTCTTACTTCACCAGCCATCTATCCCACTCAAAATTCAACATCATTAATTGTAGAGGCTCCTACAACTCAAGAGTCCTCTCCAACAAAAGAAGTAGATGGCATATCTAGTATCTATGGGCCTGAAGAATTCCTTCCTCAAAAAATTCAACAAGTGTAAGGACCCACACCCATGGTAGGAAGTTTTTGCGATTTAATTCTATTCATTTGACAATGCTAGCATGTTGTCAAACGATACTATATTGCTGTGCCTGTGCTTAATTTCCCAACTTCAATTGAAACGGATAAAACTAATGTTATATATGATTTTCAGTCTAATATCATGGCAAGATTTTATCATTTACATAGCATAGCCAATATTTCATTTAGACAAATGATATTACTTCTTTAACAAATGCACATAAAACTCAGAAATCTGCTAATGGGAAATATATAATTATATTCGAGTGTTTTTCAAACAGCAAGAAGTCCCATACATTCGCTGACCATTTATATTATCAATCACGTTTTGAATTTACCGTACAAATATTAATATCCTGCTTGAACAATTCTATATACTGAAATAAGATTCACCCCCAATCCTTCAACCAGTTAATTGCTGACCTGGGAATAATCGCGCCATCTTAGATTATTAGGCATGGCTTCTACAAGACCTGCGACCTCCTTGGAATATTCGACAGATGTCTTGATGCTGGCCGATAGCTATTTTGTCTTTTATAATGCTCCATGTCACCTTAATTCCAACCAAAATCTCCTATGTAATCCTCCATTAAACCCACGATTCACCTAGAGAGTAGCGGCTCATACATATATGCGACTTACATTAACTTGCCCACCAACTTGGTCTTCACATGGCATAAATTTCTTTGCTGATAAATACACAAATATGCATCAACTTCTACCCACATTAATAAGCCAGTAATCTGTAATAATAAAGACCCATGCTTTAATGATATAGCTGCACAGTGCACAGTATTAATATTCTTGGAAGACTAATTGATCAACTTGAGAATGAAATCTCTCCCCAAACTGAATTATATATCTGATGTAATCAACTAGCAAATATGAGAAGATGGATTTTTAATAGCATTGAAAGATACTGATCAATGCTTCTGCAAATTTGTCTCCAAAGGAGACTCACAGATTTGGTCAATTTCCACAGGCTAGGGTGGAATCTTTTCACCACCAAAACCCCAAAACTTCAAGCCCGAGAACTCTCAGCAATAATAGAAGAAATATAAAACTCCAATGATCAAAATGAATCTCCAAAATGTACTTTTATATCTTCCCCTGAATTGGCTCTCCAAATAATCTTTTTTCCTTTCAAATATTTAAATATTTGAATTTTGACTTTAGGAGGGAAATATAATAAAGTGACTTTATAAATATTATAGCTCCACTTAAGTTAAAATAATATTAATTAATTAATATTATTTGTATTGTTTGCTTGAAAAGAATAATATTAAATAATCAATAAGTAATTCCCTTATTTTTAATTAATGGCTTATGGGAATTAAATAAGCCATTAAATCATCCAGACTATCAATGGGAAGGGGACATTTCAACAAGTGATTGCTTCTTCTACTTGCTCTTGCTCTCTGATATATTGAACTACTCTAGATGTTGGCATGAGTGCACCTGTCTTGCTTGGGTAAGCTTTGATGGCCATTCCAGGGATACTACACAAGTAAAATTTAACTCTATTGTATGAGCTTGTACTTCACATCACACTTACTACAAACCCAAACATATCCTCTACAACTTGGAAGTTGTTTTATTGTGTCAATATACTTGCACAAGGTGAGTTTGGGTCAATTTTGAGGTAGGTTAACGTAAAAAGGTAGAAGTGGCTGACATTGTAATTCCTGTGGCAACAAGTTTGAAAACAATAACATTCCAAACGAATGGAAACATATATATATATAGACACACACACACACACACAAAACAACAGTGTTTGTTTGTAAAAAAACGATTAACAAAAACCAAAAAACTTACCTTCAATATGAAAATCTTCCTCTATGATCCCCTTGGTAGCAAATGACTTTTGCACACATGTAGGAATAGCAATCCAATTTCTTTGGAACTTTCAACAATCAAATCCTAAGCTCTATTTGTGCAACAGCAAGCAAGAGTGAGAGTTCAACAAGTGTATTAGGTTTCTGTATTTTGCATTCAAAATGAGGTAATATGAGTTTGTTTTAATGTTTCAATGTGTTTAAATGTCACTTTTAGGGTTAGTGTTCATGTTTTTAGGTTGAATAGTCAGGCTAGGAGGCAAAAAAAAATTAAAATCAGCATTTTTTGGCTAGGTTCTATTTGGGTCCTATGGAATAAGCCAGGGTTTTCCCAGATCTGCTCTGCAGAGATCTGGCTCAATATGGGCAAATTTTATAGGACCCTAGATGGCTCCGTAGGGGATCTTGGCTAGGTTACAACCAGACTTTGCAGAGGTCTGGCTGAATACGGGCACATTTTGTAGCACCCTAGATGACTCCATAGGAGATCTTTGCTAGGTTACAACCAGACTTTGGATCCAAGGGTTTCTAGGAGTGAATTGGTAACATAGGAATTCATAATATCTTCAAAGCAAAAGCTACAGACTTAATAACTAGTAATATTATTGCTATTCCAATAATTTTTAATTACATTTTGTTAACTTTCAAATCTACACTACCCAAACCACAAATCGTAGTATAGGTAAGGATTGATCACAATGCATATAGAGAACAATTACACAAGAATATAGAAATGATGCTTTTATTCAATACAATGCTTAGCAGTATAGGAAGGACCTGACATAAAATCAGTGCCATTACCCTGACAGCAGTTGTGCTAATCGAGGGAGCAACTTTTGTCAGTTAGGACACAACCATTGTTCTAGTTCTTCATAACAACTCTATATCTTGCACCATCTAAGCTGACAATGATAACAACATAACTGAGTCAGAATAAAACAATTGTTAACAATACCATATTATGATCTACACATTTTACCGGCTTAAGTAATTGTAGTAATCTGTAGGGTCATAGAGTGAAGTAATACCAGAACAACTTGACATCTACTTTAGGTTGGTGAATAATTGTACTGGTACATGTAAAACAGTTTTGTTCATGAGGATTAAGAGGGCCTTATGAGTCTTGTTATTCACTTTATGAACTTTTTTTTTTGTTGAGTAGAATTAAGTGTTATGTTAAAAATAACAAAACTTTTGATGCAAGATACTTATATCTAAGGTTGATGTTTACATTTCTCAGGTATGTGGAACGAATTTCAAATGTCAAATGGGAATTGAAAGAACTTGGAATGGAGCACAATGGGTAGGTAGAATGTAAGTTGATTTGAACATGTCAGTATTTGCAAAAAGATGTATAGTCAAATAGGTGAACATATGGCGACTAGAATTCTGCATCATTAGTACAATATTCTATAAGATAACAAATCTAATTGATAGGTACTCTCTTTTAAATTTATTTCTGGTTAGATGCTTGTCTTAGAACTTTCAACTTAGGAAAATAGGGATGTCATATTTCTTTCCTTTGGATATGTTGTAATTGTTTATTTTCTTCGTAATCATAATATGACCAGCTGTTCTAATCTCTTGTGTGCACCTATGAATAATAATAAACTATACAAGTTGTATGCACTTTTAAATGTTGACAGTATATTTCTTCTAAAATATTGATTCATTCCCAAATTAATTGGAATTTCCAAATTTCCCAGTGTTTGCATAATTCTATTGGTTAAAAAGCAAAACCAGAAAAGGATCATGCTATAGATAGGACAGAAAATCAAGAAGAATAAATTGAAAAATGGAGCAATCAATTTTGAATGGAAGTATGTTGCACAACCTATTTGAAAAATGACTTAATGCATGATAACTTTTTCGAAGACAATATTCCTTCTAAAAATCTCATGCTTTACACTTCCTTCTTTTAGCCACAATCACTGGATTCAGCAGATTTCTTTGAAAAGTATCTGAATTTTTCAAACTTTAAAGGCCAGTAATGTACTTTGTTGTGCCTTGCCAATTAAAATTGAATTTCAGTAGACATCTGAGTCGTATCAAATCTATTTCTGGTTTTTAAATTTGAGCTTTGGCATGCAATATTTTGTCTGTGTTTAAAGCTAAATCAAACCTGCACACTGACATGGCACACTGCAATATAATCCTCGATGATGTGGGTATCCTTTCAGGAATTTGGACTATTGCAAGGCATTCCCTAGTCTTGGAAGAGGCAGTGCTTTTCAGTGTGATTCCTTTTCAAGGGTGCTGATCTTTTTCATTGTTTGCATGAGCAGTTTTGAGAGTGTTGCTCTTCTCCGTTGTCAACTTTAGTAGATCCAGTGGTTCTTTAATAATGTACAATATATATATATAAAATGATTAATTAGAGAATGATATGATGCATCTTTAATAGGGGCTCAATGTATACCTTATTGACATTATAGCAGCTTAGGGCTGCACTTCCATTGCACACGCTTCAAAAAGGAAGCATAAATTAAATGGTAGCCTTTCGGCTATTTAATTTATGTTGATAACATTTGATAAACATAAAGGGCCGACCCTATATGGTTCGCATGATTTGTTTATTGCTTGGGCCGACCTACCTTGTAAATTATCATTTATAGAGGGCCGACCTAAGTTGAGGAGGCACCTCAAGTGTATATATACAAGGTCTTCTCTTGTCATTACAATCATCAAGTTCATCAAGTATATTCGCAATTAGAGCAGAAGCTCCAACACCTTCATAGCAGCAGTCTGAATTCAAGGAAGATTATATTCATTTGTATATCTTGCATCTAGGAGAGGTGCGATTTCATTGTATGAATTATTGGCCATTGTTGGGCCTAAGTTGTAAGCAGATTTCTGCTCTTGTTCTACTTTATATAAGAGAATCATTTGCTGGGTTTTTCTCCCTCAAGAGGAGGGTTTTCCCAGGGTATCTTGTTGTGTTTATTGTCTTATGTGTTGCAATATTTTAAGTGCTTTCAGTTGTATAATCTGATCTAAGAAACACTAACATGGAATCAGAGCGGGGTTGAAAAAGATCGCGATCAGATTTATTTTGCAGCACTCTCTTTAATCTTTTTAAGTCTATCCTTATTTTTGAGTTTCAAGATGGTGAATGGTCTGAAAGTCGAAGATAGACTCAAAGGAGCTTCTAACTACACATCATGGAGGTTCAGGATCATGCTCACATTGGAAGAGAATGATTTGGTTGAGTTTGTGAAAACAAAAGTTCGCGAACCTGAGGAGGAAGAAGAAAAGTTGCAGTGGAGGAAGAAAGATACTAGGGCACAGAAAGTGTTGGTTGATTCCGTCAAAGATCATATTGTTGCAATTGTCTTCAAGCTGGATACCGCAAGGGAGATGTTCAAAACATTGGAAGAGATGTACGAAATCAACAACACCAGTCGTGCCCTAACCTTGAAGCAACAACTACTTCACATTAAGATGGTGGAAGGAGAGTTTGTCATCACCTACTTCATGAAGATTTCCGAATTGAGAGATCAACTCTCTACCATTGGTCATATTGTTGATGACAAGGATTTGACCATGTTGGCTCTTAATGGTCTTCCTTCATCTTGGGAGTCTTACATTCAAGGAATTAGTGCGAGATCGAAACTTCCCAAGTTTGATCGATTAAGGGCAGACTGCATTCAAGAGGAGTCGAGGATGGCGGCTAGAGGCATCGGTCAAAGTTCAAAGAACGAAGATTTACATGTTCTCACCTCTCATTCATCGAAGAAAGGAAAAGTTTGGAAGAAAGGATTCTTCAAGACGAATAGAGATAATGGGTCAGATGGTGCTCCTGCATTCAAGAAGAAGTGGGACCTCTGTTGTGCTCAATGCTTTAGATGTGACAAATTTGGTCACTATGCGAAGGATTGTTCTACCAGGCCTAATAAACATGCATCATTTGCGGATGTGATTGAGATCTCTCCCCAAAATGATTCTAGTGAATTTCTACTCTAGTCATGGGCCTGTGTTCAAGTCGTGAAGGTTGTGTACTGATCTTAGCGCAAGAGCAGTGTATCATACCGTGTCCACCCTTCAGAATATTTAAGAGATAAGTATTCTTTGTTTTGATTACCATTCTAGGCTAAAATTCAGTTGTGCAAATCTGACACTATTTACTTAGGATTATGTGTGACCAGTAAATAGTGATCTCTGTTATAAGATTCTTTAGATTTATTCATTGCAAGTTGTATCATGCTAAATTGTGAAGATTGTCTTTTGAGATTAGCTCTTCTGAGAAATTTAAAGAAAGTCATGTCATGATTGATGAATTAATTATCTATTACTCAGGAGATTTTGAAGTATTGCACGGTTGAATATTCTTCATGAATTGTTTTATAGCTACTAATTCATGCTATTGAGATAGTCAATCATGTATGCTCCTAGTTATGGTATGTCTATTTGAGATAGTTGAGTTCCATGAACTATTAGTAATCTCTTGTTAATGATTTCAGGATAAATCAAGAAGCGTAAGAGATTGCTTTCAAGAAGAGCTTGATGCATCCTATACGTTGAAGGATGGAGACTCTACTTGTAGCTATTAGGCTAAGTGATTAGTTGAAGACATCTTTTTCGAAGAGGAAGAATTAACCTTAAGAGGGAGTTTTATGGCTCACTGAGAATAAGTAAGGGTTGCAGTGTTGCAAGGCCGAATGTTAAATTGTTGAAGTACCTCTTCAGCAGTTGGGTTCTGAATTGCTCAAGTCAATCTGGATTGGTAGCTCCACAAACCTATTCAGAATAGAGTGATTTGGGATGTGGTCGAAGAGGACAACCCTGAATCACTACAAAGGTGTGCGTTGGAAACCATTTTTCTAAATCAAGCGTTGTAGGCAATCTTGGTCAAGTGGTTGATGCAAGTGATTGAAGATTTAGAGGGAGCCTACTGAACCTAAAGAAGATGGTTGTGTTGCCTTGGATGTTGTCTTAGTTGATGTCTACGATGATATCCTGTTACAGCAGGAAGCAGTCTTTTGTGGCAGCTCGAGAAGTAGTGGCGCTTCGAAAGCTCCTTGCAGGATTGGTTGAACAATCGTTGAAGCCCACTTTCATCCTTTGTGTTAATCAAAGCTTTGAGAAGCTTTCTGTCTTTCCATGTGTTTCATGACAAAACTAAGCATACCACTATATCAGAGATATGGTATTGAGGAAAGATATTCAGTTGAGGTATATCAGCACTGATGAGCAGATGGCAGTCATTCTCATCAAGCATTTTTTGGATAATGGTTGTGTACCTTCGAGACAAGCTTGATATGGTGGAGAATGAAGTCCTAGCTGAGAGGGAGTCTCAGTATCAGTGTTCCTTTGTTTAATGAGTTCTTCTTTGAGAGAAGTTCGAGGTGAAATCCCTTGATAATGCATTTCTCTATTGAGAGAGATTTGAGGTGTAAGCCCTTGATAATGCATTTCTCTATTGAGAGAGATTTGAGGTGCAAGCCCTTGATAATGCATTTCTCTTTGAGATTTGAGGTGAAAGCCCTTGTTTCCACCCTCTGGGAGAGCTATGGTGGATGTCATGTGTGTGATTGCATGACAAGCATCACGTGAGGGAATTCGTGATGATTTACTTATACTTGTGTGTCACCCTCTGGAGGAGCCATGGTGAAAGTCACATTGAGGTGACAACATCACATTAAGTGATGAGCACTTGTACATACCATCTATGGAGGTAGCCATGATGGTTGATATCACGATGAGGTGATATTCTATTTGTTTTCATATTGATATGATGTGTTGTGTGCAGGTGGAAGTGTCATCCCTAGCTGAGAGGGAGTGTTGATGTTATAGCAGCTTAAGGCTGCACTTCCATTGCACACGCTTCAAGAAGGAAGCATAAATTAAATGGTAGCCTTTCGGCTATTTAATTTATGTTGATAACATTTGATAAACATAAAGGGACGACCCTATATGGTTCGCATGATTTGTTTATTGCTTGGGCCGACCTACCTTGTAAATTATCATTTATAAAGGGCCGACCTAAGTTGAGGAGGCGCCTCAAGTGTATATATACAATGTCTTCTCTTGTCATTACAATCATCAAGCTCATCAAGTATATTCGCAATTAGAGCAGAAGTTCGCACCTTCATAGCAGCAGTCTGAATTCAAGGAAGATTATATTCATTTGTATATCTTGCATCTAGGAGAGGTGCGATTTCATTGTATGAATTATTGGCCATTGTTGGGCCTAAGTTGTAAGCAGATTTCTGCTCTTGTTCTACTTTATATAAGAGAATCATTTGCTGGGTTTTTCTCCCTCAAGAGGAGGGTTTTCCCAGGGTATCTTGCTGTGTTTATTGTCTTATGTGTTGCAATATTTTAAGTGCTTTCAGTTGTATAATCTGATCTAAGAAACACTAACATACCTTACCCAATGAAAAAAATAATATAATGTATATTTTAGATAATGATAAGGTGTATCATTAAGAAAAATATCAATTTACACATTAAGTAGTGTTGAATCCCAAAACCATAGCTCCACTTTGTAGAGCATATTTTCACTTTCAAGGCCAGGGTTGTCATAATGAAAGTGAAACTTGCTCATCCATAGACCATGGAGGATTGAAGGCCAACTCTGTGAGAGTGGGTTTTCTCTTCTACTCTTTGAGCTCAACTTAGACTTAGGAGGGTGTTCCTAGAGGTTTGATAAACAAAATGGACAACCAAAAATCGTGATAGCTAAACTCACTTTATTGATTTGTCTCTAAATATTGTCACTGAGCCAAGAGCAACTAGCTATCTTAACATCTCTATATAGTTGATTTCATCATTGCTACAATCAGTGCAAGGTGGGGACAATCCACATGGACCAGAAGGTAAATTAATAAACACAAGCTATCCCCAATGGAATCTGCCCTAAAATTTCTGATTTATTTTTTCTGCTCAAACCCTTGGACTCAATTCTGATTTTGATTTTTAGAATGATAAACACTTATAGGCATTCAATCAACATTTGCCAAACATATAGATATCATCAACTATGATAACAACCACGAAAATCAACCATCCAAGTGCCAAACATAGGTCCAATAAATATTATTTTTGATTAAGAAGTCTGCTGCTACAAAACTAAATATTCTGGACTAATTTTACAATGAATTCATGGGCTCAAACATGCCAAACATATTCCCAAATTTGTGCTCTACAAATCAGACCTAAAACTGTGATTGTACATGCTAAATATATGCAAAGTAGCCTTCCATTATCAAACCCTAGATGGGTGAATTCCTCCTTGGCAAGTGCTTAGGATTTTCTGCCCCAAATATGTAAAATCGCCCTCCAAAGATGGGTGCCCAAGTCTGCTCCAAAGTGGTGCTCCCAATTAGGGCAAAACCCTAATGCAATATGCTCACAAAATGCCACAACAATGCTGCTCCAAATCTGATCTTCGAATTTGATTATGCAATGATGCTCCAAATCTCCAAATGTCTCCAATGAAGTGCAGTTCGAATTCCTTCATGAGTTCTCCACAAGATGAGCTAGGGTTTTGTCCAACTCACCACATTTATAAGGGTTTTTGTCCTTGGAATGAAGCCCAACTAACATTGCAGCCAAAGATAAGAATTGCCAAAATGAAATAAGATATAAATGGATGCCTAGAAGATTTGCACTTTACTTTCTTCTATAGCCCTCCAAAATAACCTTATCAAGGCTGACCTCCTTAAGTAATATATTTTTTTTTATTTTCTTTTTTTCCCTCCTCCTTAGGGCCAACTTTGTGCAAGGCATGTTAGGCACCCAAAAAACACAAAAATTTTATTTTATTTTATTTTCATTCCTTTCTCCAAGTGGGGCGAACCACTTGTGTCATTAAATATTTCATTTCTTGAGCTCTCACTAGGTTGTCCACTTCAAGGGAAACTTGTTTGGATTTATCTTATTTTTCTCCTTCAATTTGGCCAACCATCCTTGATATTTCTTCCATTTATTTTCCTTTATTTGCTTTTTCCTTCTCCTTGGACACTCATCTCTAGGGCAATTTATTTTATTTATTTTGAATTCACCAATGAGCTCTCAAAAATATACAAGGTCATCTCTCATCATTAGTTTGCCCTAATAAATTGATTAATTACAATATTTAATCAATTAGGTCATTCCCTTATCCCTCCAGCTTAGCTTACGAGAATAGGATAGGCTAACCAACTCCATGAGGTGACCACTCGGAAAATGAGGAGATTACATTTGTACTCTATTTTGTTGCAGAACCATGGGCTACCTAGAAGTTGGGACTGAACTAGAATTACTAGTTTAATGATTTGTTCTTTTTAATTCTTTGATTTAGTCAATACATTCCCAGATTGGTGACTCTCAATGGGTTGCAGAGTCCCAGTTAACAAGAAGGAATTTGCAGTGAAGCCAAGTACAAAACAATTGATGAAAGAATGCAAATGCAATCTAGGTTTGAGTATAATAGACAAAACATACTTAGTAATCCATTACTGAGTTGCACAAATCCATGTGTAAATACAAAATGATCATTGAAAGGACTGTCATAGTTTTAAAACACTATCACATTTAACAAATCATATTTACACTCATAACAACAATTGTGCTAAGAGAAAACCTCTGTTACATTCAAACTTTCCCCTGAAAGTATACATACAGTTTTGGAGACATGAAGACTACAATACTCTTTGCAATATTCCCTTCTGACACTTCAACATAATGCAGTTCTTTCTTGCAACCAAACTTCAATGGTTGAAACCTTGAAAAGATTTGAAACTAGCTAAGCCTGTTTGTGTAATGTCCCTTTCTTGAGCCTAGCCAACTTTGTTAATTGTTAGCCTATTCCATGGGTTCATGTAGGCTAATTGGGTTGTTGAGGGAGATCCACAGTTCTTGGAGTGTTGTAGTTTGGCATAATTCCATTTTTTAATTTATGGCATTGAGCTTAGTTGCCAATATGATTTACGATGATGGTTTCAGAAGCATTTTTGGACATATGGTCTGTGCTCCACATTTCTTGGAGCCCATTGCAAAGGCACCATTTTAGCACCAACTTCGTTTCTTGGTGATTGTTACAGCTTGGCACATTCAGTTTCAGTATTCAATGCTATGGTAGTGCTTTCCACAAGTCAAATGGATGGTTGTTTTAAATAAATGCTTCAGTTATAATTTTTTATTATAAAGTTACACTCAAGTGTTTATTTAAATATTAAAAGTGACTCACTTTATCGATATAATTAGGCGAAGGGAAATATTAAAATAGGTGAAATAAGGGAATTAATTAAAAAATAAACATTATTTTATTCCCAAAGAGGTGCATTGGGTTTTGGAAGGAAATAAAATAACTTTTTGGAGCTCATTTGCATTATGTGGGATTTTGAGAAAGGTTATGCTGCTGCTTTGAACTCATTCAAGAACTTTGTGAGGATGAAAACTCTCATGAGGAATATCATCCACAGTGGTGAAAGATCTTCCTTGGTTGATTGTTGATTGATTCATCTTGAGTCTATGCTGGTGCTTTATTGTTGTGATTGTTTGTTTTGATCAAAAGGGGTTTAATTGCAAAATCCTTTGATAAATGAATTTGGGAGGACAAGTTGTAGGTACGATTGAAGATTTAAAATTTGTGAAGTCTTGTTCCAAGACAAATTTATGAGGTTGAAGAATTTCCAAGAAATAATGTGGACGCCATGTATAGATAGTTGATCTTTATTGTTGGGCGATATCTCTATGGCTGAGGAGTGGTTATTAGATCAGAATTAGCAGCATTTACTATTCGTTGGCTGGTTGAAATTCCTTCATTATTGGTGACACCATTTATTTTGGAAGTTCCACTTGCAATTGTTGGTTGCCATTATTAATTGTTGATTATAAGTTATAGCTAGGTGTGAATCTCTTTGCATTTGGGTGAATATCCTTGTGCCACATCGCCACGTTTCAGTGCTTGGGATTAATCATGGGCATCCTCATATCTGGGCGACTCATCTATATGCTTTGGTGTGGTTTTTCTTGACAGCTGTGACTACTGTTTGAGGGGCATAGGAATTCTTTTGAATAGTTGACTCCAATATAACCTACCAGGCGAGGTTCCTCATGTGAAGCTGAAGATATTTAATGTATTGGGAGACTGTTCACCTATTTCTATTGAATTTACAGTCTGATGTAAAAGGGTCAATGCTGAGCTTAGCACCTATAGGGATGGTGTGCAAAATATAGGGAACTGCAACAACAGTTTAGAAGCTTAGCATATTGGATATCTGGAAGCTAGTTGCACGTCCATGTCAAATGGTTGCAGTCAAAGTGGACCACTGAATGGATTCTAGTTTCGCAACACTCCTTTCTGCTACTGATTGAGGTTAGATCTTGTATGAGTTTCCTTCCATTCACTGAATATTATTCAGCAGATTGTAAATGTTAAACTTTATATCTATTTAGTTCAATTTTAATGCATGCCGATGTTTGTTACAATGTCTCTTTGAATTTATGAATGGAAAGTTATATATTATGAAGGGAAAACTGTTACGATAGCATTCAACAATTAACAAACACAAGTGTCTACATACGAAAACCCTCACATAGACACATGCAGTCCAATTGTTTGACGGAATGCCCGGACATTAAATTTAGTAAAATTGCAAAAAAATAGCCTAGAATTGGTTTTGGGTTCTTATAGTTTGGAATAATCACTAATCAATCCCTCAAAATGACTCCCAAAACTCCTTTTAACTATCTGGAGCTTGCCCTCGAAAACAACACTATAGCAATTCAAATCAATGGCCCAAATGCATTCCCTCCAAAATGGACGCCCCAAATGAAGAGAAGACTAGATTTATTCAATGTGGTAGCTGGAGGATAGCATGCAATAATGGCAAGTAGGTGGGGGCATGAGTGAAAATCATGCCATTTTACTTGGTGCTCAATCTTAAAAACAATTTTTTTAAAATGAACTCTACATCCATGCTTTCATATCATAGGCTTCTTATGCACTTTAAAAATTTTGCGTATTGCCACCACACAACAACATCCAATTTTGAAATAGATCTAGCTTGAACAAATATTGTAAAACTCCTTTGGTCATCGGGTCTCGATCAAAGCACATGACATTTGGAATGGCATGTTCTAAGAGCCTTAATGGGTGCCAAGTGCTTGTCAATCTTCTTAATTCAAGCAATTGTGCTCCAAATCCTTAGTATCCTCTCAAGAATGCAAATTCCATGAGGCGAGTGCATTACTTTGTTTAAGTTGTTGACAAGTGTGACGGTTTTTAACATTATACCCTCTCCAAGCTTATTCACTTGTCATCAGGCCTTAGGATGAGTTATGCACTAATACTCTTACACCTCTCCTAGGTACTATGGCTTTCCTTTGATAGGATGTTGGGCTCGTTATAATTTTTGGGCTTATGGAAGTTGTCAGACATCTAGAGAGATTATGCAATTGTGCAAATCCTCAACTTAGGTTAATTTTTATTTATTCGTAAAGTTGCTAGACATGAGCAAGACTCTTCATGAGACCTCGACGAGCACATGTGCCTCATTTGATCGTGTGCTAACTAATATTAGGCTAGTTTAGTGATTTGTTTTTTTGAATCCTTTGATTTAGTACATACATTCCCAGATTGGTGCCTATCAATGGTTTGCAGAGTCATAGTTAACAAGAAGGAATTTGTAGTGAAGCCAAGCACAAATCAATTGATCAAAGCATGAAAATGCAATTTGGGTTAGAGTATCATAGACAAAACATACTTAGTAATCCATTATTGAGTTGCACAAATCCATGTGTAAATACAAAATGATCATTACAAAGATTGTAATAGTTTGAAAACATTGTCACATTTAACAAATCAGATTTACACTCATAACAACAATTGTTCTAAGAGAAAGCCTCTGTTACTTTCAAAAATTCCCTTGAAAGTGGACATACGGTTTTGGAGATATGAAGCCTAGAATACTCTTTGCAATATTCCCTTTTGACACTTCAACATAATTCATTGCTTTCTTGCAACTAAACTTCAATGGTTGAAACCTTGAAAAGATTTGACACCAGCTAAGTCTGTTTGGAATAATCACTAATCAATCCCTCAAAATGACTCCCAAAATTCCTTTTAACCATCTGGAGCTTGCCCTAGAAAACAACACTATAGCAATTCAAAATCAATGGCCCAAACACACTCCCTCCAAAATGGATGCCCCAAATGAAGAGAAGACTAGATTAATTCAATTTGGTAGTTGGAGGATAGTGTCCAATAATGGCAAGTAGGTGGGGGGGTGAATGGAAATCATGCCATTTCACTCGGTGCTCAATCTTAGAAACAATTTAAAAAGTCAAAGCTTTACATTTAGGTTTTCATATGCACTTTAAACATTTTGCCTATTGCCACCACACAACATCGTCCAATTTTGAAATAGATCTAGCTTGAAAAAATATTGTAAAACTCCTTTGGTCATCAGGGCTCTATAAAAGCACATGACATTTGAAATGGCGTGCTCTGAGAGCCTTATTGGGTCCCAAATGCTCGTCAATCTTCTTACTTTAAGCAATTGTGCACCAAATCCTTAGTATCCTCTCAGGAATGCAGCATGAGGTGAGTGCATTACTATATTTAAGTCACTGGCAAATGCCAAGGTTTTTAACATTATACCCTCTCCAAGCTTATTCACTTGTTATCGGGCCTTAGGACGAGTTATGCCTTTATACTTTCACACCTCTGATAGCTACTATGGATTTGCTTTGATAGCATGAGGTGAGTGCATTACTGACATAGGCTAATTTTATTTTTTTGTTAGGTTGTAAGACATGAGCAAGACTCGAATACTCTGCATTAACTACTTTCTTTCAAATTTTCTCCACATGCATCTTCCTCTTCAACCTCTCCTCTTGCCTTATCAACATGATGACTTTCTCTGGGCTGCACCTCAACCCACAACATTTCCATACTTTCTACTTCCTCAAACTCAAAGGAATGCAAATTAACATGTTCTTCACAATTACAACAATCAAACTTTACCTCTGCTACTGTAGTCTTTTCTCTTTTACTTTCAACTGCAACTCCTCCCTCTACACCATTCATCACCATCTTCTTCATGTCCTCCAAAGGACTCACCACTATTGCAACTCGTTTGGCTTCTTCAAGGAATATAATTTCACTTTGCTTCTCAACATCTGCTACAAATTTATTTTTTTTCTCCTTTTTCATGCCTTCAACAAGACATGTCTCAACTACAAACTCCTTTCTTCCTTTTCCTTTCTTATCCTCTTGAACGAGGATTTCTTCTTCGATGTCATAGACTTGACATCCTACTGCAATTTCTTTGTTTCTTGCAAATAAAACATTATAAAAGGGGTTATAAAAATTATGAGCCTCCAAAGACTCTTCACCATCACCATCTTCTCTTGGTGAACAAATTGCTTCTTCTCCATCAACTTTTCATTTCAGCTATCAACAATTCATTGATTCTTCTAATTTCTCCTTTCAACAAGGTGATATCCTTGTCTTCACCAATCTGCTTATCTAATTTAGGACTCTCCAAGTCCATAATCTTATTTTTTTCATTTCCTCTCTTCTTTTCTTCTTTATTCACATCTGTAGGGGCTACTCTCACATCTTTTGTCTTCCATCTTATTCTGCAACACTCTTTGTATTCCATGTTGATGTTAATGCAGCGTCGGTCTTCACTAGTACATGGGCCGACCTTATATTTAAGATATATAATGTACTTATTCTGGCCGACCTTATTTGTTATTTAAATATCTATCAAAAAGGCCGACCCATATGAAGAGGCGCCAAGAAGGTATATATACAAGGTTACCTTTTGATGGTAACACACATTCGAATATACACAATAGAAGTTCGCTATTTTGGCAGAGCAGAATTCGCAGTTATAGAAGAAGTTCATACTTGAACAGCAGATCATCATTTTGTAGCAGCAGACCGATCTCAAGGAGAAACATATTCATTTGTATCTTTGCATCTAGGAGAGATACTATTATTCATTGTATCAAATTCGGCATTGTGTTGGGCCTGAGTTCAAGCAGATTTCTGCTCTTATTCCTTAAATATATAAGAGATATATTTGCTGGGTTTTTCTCCCTCAAGAGGAGGGTTTTCCCAGGGTATCTTGTTGTGTTCATTGTCTTATGTGTTGCATTTCTATTATTCAATTGATTAAATAATCTGATCTAAGAAACACTAACATGGTATCAGAGCGGGTGTGAAAAAGATCGTGATCAGATTTAGTTCGCAACACTTATTCTTTTTCAGTCTATCTTCCAAATTTCTCAAGATGGTGAACGGTCTGAAAATCGAGGATAGACTCGAAGGGATCTCGAACTACATATCATGGAGATTCAGGTTCATGCTAACCTTGGAAGAGAATGATTTGGCTGAGTTTGTGAAAACAAAAGTTCCCGAACCTGAGGGGGAAGAAGAGAAGCTGCAATGGAGGAAGAAAGACACTAGGGCAAAGAAAGCATTGGTTGATTCCGTCAAAGATCATATTGTACCAATTATCTTCAAGTTGGATACAACAAGAGAGATGTTTACAACCTTGGAAGAGATGTACGAAATCAACAACACCAGTCGTGCCCTTGCTCTGAAGCAACAACTTCATCATGTGAAAATGGAGAAAGGAGAATCTGTTATTACATACTTCATGAGGATTTCAGAGATAAAAGATCAGCTCTCCACTATTGGTCACATGATTGATGATAAAGAACTGACTATGCTTGCTCTCAATGGTCTTCCGCTTTCATGGGAGGCATTCATCCAAGGAATCAGTGCAAGATCCGAACTTCCCAAGTTTGATCGATTGAGGATTGATTGCATTCAAGAAGAGTCAAGACTAACAACAAGGGGGATTGGTCAAAGCTCAAAGAATGAAGAATTACAAGTTCTTACCTCTCATTCATCAAACAAAGGAAAAGGCTTTAAGAAAGGATTCTTCAAAAGGAATCGAGAAGATGGAAATGATGATGCTCCTACCTTCAAAAGAAAACGAGACATGTCCAAGATTCAATGTTTTCGTTGTGATAAGTATGGTCACTTTGCAAGGGTGTGCCCTCAACGACCTAAGCTTCAAGTTGCCACTGCAGATGTTGAAGAAGTCACTCCACAAAAGGACTCCAGTAATTATCTATTTTATTCAGCCTTGTCTAGCAATGTTTCTACGGACTCTTACACTTGGTTGATTGACAGTGGTGCTTCTAGACACATCACCGGATTCAGAAGTCACCTTTCAAACTTAATGGAAAGCAACTCTAGTGATCAAGTTGTTATTGGAGATGATGCTAGATATTCTGTAAAAGGGTTTGGAAATTCCACTCTTCACTTGGATTCTGGAATTTCTTTGGAATTGAATGATGTACTGTTCGTACCAGGGATAAAGAGAAACCTTGTTTCAATTTCAGCATTAGAAGACAAAGGTTATCAAGTTGCCTTCTCTAAAGGGAAAGTTCTTATATGGGCAAAGAACTCCAGCTTCAAATCTGCTCAAGTGATTGGAGTTAGACATGAATGTCTCTACATGCTGTGCACTCGTCCTCTTCAAGCACTTGTGCATAACAGTACCAGCATGTGTGAACTTTGGCATCGAAGATTGGCTCACATTCACTTTCGTGCTCTACCTATCATGGAGAAGATGGTCACCGGTCTTCCGAAATTCGATCAAGAACATGAAGGTACATGCAAGGGATGTGCCCTAGGCAAGAACACAAAAGGTATGTTCCATTCCAGTGAAAGTAGATCTAAATGTATTCTTGATCTCATTCATTCTGATTTGTGTGGTCCAATGTCTATTGCATCATCTAGTGGTTTCTTGTATTATATTATTTTCATTGATGATTACTCTAGAAAGACTTGGATTTATTTCTTGAGATCGAAAGAATCAGAAGAAGTATTAGTAAGATTCAGAGAATTCAAAGCGCAGATTGAAAATCTGTCTGGGAAGAAGATCAAAGTATTAAGATCTGATAATGGTGGAGAATACACTTCTGGCACTTTCGAGACTTTTGTATTGAAGCAGGGATTAAGAGGGAGTTCAGTGTTCCCTATAATCCACAACAAAATGGTATTGCTGAAAGGAAGAATAGGTCTATTGTGGAAGCAGTGAAAGCTATGATCCATGATCAAGACTTACAAATCTCTCTTTGGGCTGAAGCATCAAGAACAGCCGTCTATGTTCAAAACAGGAGTCCCCACAGGATCTTAGAGAATAAAACTCCTGAAGAAGCATTCTCAGGCGTGAAGCCTGAAGTTAGTCATTTGAGGATCTTTGGCTGTCCAGTCTATGTTCATATTCCAAAGGAAAAGAGAACAAAGCTAGAACCTTCTGGGAAGAAAGGAATTCTTGTAGGCTACAGTGAGACATCAAAAGCTTACAGGATCTACATTCCAGGACAGAAGTCTATTGAGATTAGTAGAGACGTCACATTTGAGGAAGATGTTGCTTATAGAAAGTCCAAAGGCACTCCGATGGAGGTCGATGAAGAAGAACCTCCTCAAGATATGGAAGTTGACCATATCCCAGAGAATCTGAAGGAGGATACAGAACCTAAAGAAGATATTGATCCAGCTGAGCCTTTGGATCCTACTGATGGGCCTCTAGACATTGTGATTGGAAAGAAAAGACCTCTTTGGGCTCGCAGGACAATGCAGGAAGCAGAAAGGTTTGTAGCTCCAAGAGGAACCTTCAGAGAAAGCAAGAGACCTCACAAGTTCTCTAGCTATGTTGCCTTGATGAGTCAGATTATTGAGTCAGAGCCTTCAAATGTTGAAGAAGCTTCTAGTCAACAAGTATGGAAAGATGCCATGATTGAGGAGTATCAGTCTATACTTAAGAACGATGTTTGGGATATAGTTCCTAGACCCAAAGACAAATCTGTGGTGTCTTCTAAGTGGCTCTTCAAGATCAAGCATGCAGCTGATGGGAGCATTGAGAAACACAAGGCTAGATTTGTGGCTAGAGGGTTCTCACAAAAAGAGGGAGTTGACTATGAAGAAACCTTTGCTCCTGTGGCTCGTTACACGTCTGTTAGAACCATCATTGCTATTGCCGCATCTAGAGGATGGAAGATTCACCAAATGGATGTAAAGACAGCTTTTCTGAATGGCATAATAGAAGAAGAGGTTTACATTGAGCAACCAGAAGGATTTGAGGTACATGAGAAAGAATCTCATGTCTGCAAGTTGAAGAAGGCCTTGTATGGTCTTAAACAAGCTCCTCGTGCTTGGTATGAAAGAATTGATCAGTACCTTTCAAGTTTGGGTTTCTCAAAGAATGATGCAGATTCTAACCTCTATTTCAAGGTAGTAAATGGTGAAGCATTGATTTTAGTTTTATATGTTGATGACTTAATCATTACTGGTGAAGAACATCTAATACTAAAATGCAAGAAGGAATTAGCTTCAGAGTTTGAGATGAAGAATCTAGGTCTTATGCATTACTTTCTTGGCTTAGAAGTTTGGCAAAAGCCAAATGAGATGATTCTAAGTCAAGGCAAGTATACTGTTGACATTCTCAAAAGGTTTGGTATGCTTGACTGCAAACCTATGTCTACACCCATGGAGTCTAATTTAGATAAGTTGAAAGAAGCTGCAGCTAGTTCAGAACCAGTGGATTCTACGATGTATAGACAGTTGATTGGTTCATTGATGTATCTAGTTAACACTAGACCTGATATCTGCTATGCAGTGAGTGCACTTAGCCAGTTTATGTGTGAACCAAAGCAAATACATCTTGTAGCAGCTAAACATATCCTGAGATATTTATGTGGCACAATTGGATATGGGTTGAGATATTCCTCAAATGTGGATTTGGAGCTGCATGGTTTTACTGATTCTGATTGGGCAGGATGTGTCTCAGATCGGAAGAGTACTTCTGGTTGTTGCTTCAGTTTGGGGACTGCTATGATCTCCTGGTGTAGCAGGAAACAGTCTTCAGTGGCCTTGAGTACAACTGAAGCAGAGTATATTGCAGCTTGTGTGGCAGCTCGTGAGGCAGTGTGGCTTCGTAAGCTCCTTGCAGGATTGTTTGGTCAATCAATGGAGCCTACTATCATACACTGTGATAATCAAAGCTGTGTGAAGCTTTCTGTCAATCCTGTGTTTCATGACAGAACAAAACATGTTGAGATCAAGTACCACTATATTAGAGATATGGTGCAAAGGAAAGCTATACAGTTGAGGTATATCAGCACTGAAGAGCAAACGGCAGACATTCTCACCAAGCCTCTCGCCAGGATGAAGTTTGTATACTTCCGAGAGAAACTTGGTATGGTGGAGAATGCAGCCTTGACTGAGAAAGAGTCTCAGTAATCAGTGATCCTTGTTGAGAATGCAACTCTCTGCTGAGTGAGAGTTGAGGTGCAAGCCCTTGTTAATACAATTCTCTGCTGAGAGAGAGTTGAGGTGTAAGTCCTTGATAATGCAATTCTCTGATGAGAGAGAGTTGAGGTGAAAGCCCTTGTTTCCACCCTCTGGGAGAAGCTATGGTGGATGTCATGTGTGTGACTCCATGACAACATCACGTGAGAGAATCCGTGATGAGTTTTTACCATCTATGGGAGTAGCCATAATGGTTAATATCACGTTGAGGTGATATTTTATTTTGTTTTCATTCTAACATAATGTGTCTTGTGCAGATGGAAGTTCATCCCTAGCTGAGAGGGAGTGTTGATGTTAATGCAGCGTCGGTCTTCACTAGTACATGGGCCGACCTTATATTTAAGATATATAATGTACTTATTCTGGCCGACCTTATTTGTTATTTAAATATCTATCAAAAAGGCCGACCCATATGAAGAGGCGCCAAGAAGGTATATATACAAGGTTACCTTTTGATGGTAACACACATTCGAATATACATAATAGAAGTTCGCTATTTTGGCAGAGCAGAATTCGCAGTTATAGAAGAAGTTCATACTTGAACAGCAGATCATCATTTTGTAGCAGCAGACCGATCTCAAGGAGAAACATATTCATTTGTATCTTTGCATCTAGGAGAGATACTATTATTCATTGTATCAAATTCGGCATTGTGTTGGGCCTGAGTTCAAGCAGATTTCTGCTCTTATTCCTTAAATATATAAGAGATATATTTGCTGGGTTTTTCTCCCTCAAGAGGAGGGTTTTCCCAGGGTATCTTGTTGTGTTCATTGTCTTATGTGTTGCATTTCTATTATTCAATTGATTAAATAATCTGATCTAAGAAACACAAACATTCCATCGCTACATCTTCATAAATCTCCTCTTCAACTACCTCTACTATAGGCTCTGTGCTGTTCACTTTCTCCTCATCTTCTTTCCTCATCTTTTTGTTCACTCAATTGTGCCTCTAGCTTATCCAATCATTTGTTTATGTTTTCGATCATCCTCCATGTCTTGTTTTCTTCATACCATCTCCATGCTTCCCAAATCACGGGCCTCCTCCTTATGACTATACCCATCTTGTTTGCTACTGCAATCTTACCTCAATCTACAATCTATCATCACACTTAATCTGCAAAACAAATTCTTTCGCAGCTTCAAGCTCTCTCGTTGCTCATGACTCCTCTTACCTGCAACAACCCTCATGAGCTTCTTTTCTACTACTTCACACTTACTTTCTAGTGCGAACTGCCTCACTGTCGGCGATTTGTTCACACTTTCACCTGCAAGTCCAGGTGAATCCTTTCCACGCTCAGGATTACCTGCTCTAATACCAAATGATGAAGAGGGAAAATAAAAATCCCTCATTCAACAACAACAAACTCTATAACCAGATTGCATTAAAATATTACCCCTTTCAAATTGCACAATTCCATGATTTCACAACCAACACAACTTTGGCAATTTCATTTGTCAAAATCAACAGTCAAATTAAATTGATACCAAATTATGGAAGCAACACAATTCTATTAAAATGATCATTTTTATAGTCTTACATTCATTGAGAAAACTTCAATGTATCTGCATTTGCCAATTGTCTACTCTAATTTCTAATTCTCTGCAATTTTATCTTTAACTTCCTTTTTCTCCATACCATGCTAGTGCCCCCTTTATATTTCAGTCTTCAGCCATCCAACAATCTGCAATTCTAAATCCTTCACTTCCTCCTTCTTTGGCGTGACCTATTCACTTCCACATTGGTTCAATCTGCAAGTATAAATATGAAATTCATCACAGCCTCCACATTTTAATTCCTACACAGCTCCCTAAGATCTGCCTTTTCTTCCCTCCATCAGCCTATTCAAAAACCACCTTATTTTCTTTGATTAATCAATTTGCAATCCACTTGGGTTTTCTTTTGTGCATTTTTTAAAGCCTCTATACCAAGCGTGACTTCTCTTCCTAATTATTCTGCAATTTGTATCAAGCTTTTGCCCCTGTTACCTTCACGCATCCTGTTCTTTATGTTTCCTTGCATCTGGTATCTCCTGCCTTTAATGCAGCCCGCTATCTCCTTATTCACACTTCCATCCCTATCTTTGCATATCATTTTTGACAGCTTTCTAAACTTTTGATGTTTGGCATATAGCTCAACCTCCATCAGTATGCCACACTTTGCTTTATCTAGTTGCATTTAAATATTAATGACTTCTCCTTATACCAAAATCGTACTTCTTCTAGCTACGTGGGTAGTCATTACTCACATTTTCTCCCTCCTTGCGCTGTTTCCAATACTTATATGCGTGTAATGATAACTCAACATCTTGCTATAAGTTGCATCCTACATTAAGTCCCTCTCTTGCTCTTCTCAACTATCTGGCCTTCTCTCTATGTGCAGATAATAGTTTGTTAAAAAAAAAACATAATAAACCTCTTCAAGGCCCACGCCCCTTCCTTTTCTCATGTAGGCTTAGTTAATTGTCATTTCAAACTTCAGTCTTCCCTCTTAGCATCGACCTTCCACATTCTCCCTTCCGCATGGTATTTTTTATATTTTTTCTTGCTTTTATCTACCTTTCATTTGGATTCCATAAGGTTGTGTGACCTCCCAGTTCACCCCCACAATTTGCCAGCTCATCTTTGATTGCCCTCATGAAAATTTAACAATAATTTGTTGTTGTTTTATAGAGCAGATATACAGAAGGAAAGTATACAGAAAGTGCAACACATAAGACAGAAAACACAGCAAGATACCCTGGGAAAACCCTCCTCCTGAGGGAGAAAAACCCAGCAAATATGTGTCTCTAAATAATGAACAATAAGAGCAGAAATCTGCTTACAACACAGGCCCAACTTATGGCCGAATATGATACAATGAATAATAGCATCTCTCTTAGATGTGAAGACACAAATGAATATGTTCTTCCTTGAAATCGGACTGCTGCTATAATATGATGCTCTGCTGCTCAAGTGCGAACTTCTTCTCTTCATGCGAATTGCTTGAGTGAACTTCGATGATAAATGAACAAAGTCGACCTTCTATATATACATGTTGCACACAACCTTGAAGTAGGTCGGTCAAGGTAGAAACAAGTATTTACAAAAGATAATAATAAAGTCGTCCCAAAGAGAGTACAATAATATCTTAAGAAAGTCGGCCACAAATATTGAATAGCCGTAAGGCTATCATTTAATATTTCTTCAAAACGTGTGAGTGGAAGATGCAGCCCGACGCTGCTAACATCAACATAATTTGCATGATCAAATTTAATCACAAGGAGGAATCAGTTCAAACGCATAACGGTAAACGATGTTTGTCAATCTATGACAAAACGCCATCAAGTTAAATTGCCCTCCGAGAACAACTCTAAACTAAAGCAAAACCCAAATGAAACAATTTTTGATTGATGCAGATTATACTAGTACTCAGATGATCCTGCATCAAGTATTTAGCAGTCTTTGATTTACCCTGGGAGGTCAACGCTTGTGCACTTAAACCTATTCAAATGTCAGTTCAAAGCCCTAAAATCAATTCGCAGTGTGTTCCACATTTGTAGCCACATTGTCTATTTCTTCTGCTCCCATGTTGTTGGGAATTTTAAAAGGAATGGATATTGCTACTTGAGTTTCTTGAGAGGACTGATTTCTCCTAAGCTTTGGCTTTTTGAAATTGAATCTAGGTTGTGTTTTATGGTTGTCGTTAAAGCTTTGCTACTAATGTGGTTGATATCCTTGTTGTGTCATTTGTGTCAAAATTTCTAGGCCAACTTCTCTAGAATGGTATTTTCTAGATCTATTCATTGTGATCTCCCAAGTTGGTATATAGTCCCTAGTGGCTCCTATCCTTTATGAGTTGTTTCCATCAAAAATTCTCTTGAGTATTAAAATATTAAATGTAATATTAATGGTCATCTTAGTTTTAATTAATCTTTAGATAACTAAGTTAGCTTTTAGTAACTGCTGATTACGGTTTAGTTTGTTTTAGAATCTTTCCGTTTTTTAGCTATAGTTTGCTTCAGCTAACAATGGTTTCTCTTTAGAAACATTGTCTTGTATTTTCCTTTATAAGGAGTTCTTCACTCCATTTGTAAATACACAATCATGAATATCATTAATCATTTCATAGTATCAGAGCACAGGCTCGAACCTGATAAGTGTTAGTAGATTTTTTTTTCGAATAATCTTTTGAAGATTTGTGAGCCGATTTTGAATGAAATTTTCTAAGCCGGTTTTTTTAAAAAACGAATAATTTTTTCAAAAGCTGATTTTTGTGGAAAAATTTCAAGGGTTTTTTGAGGTGGTTTTTGTGAAGAAAATCACGGTTTTTTTCTAAAGGAAAAATCACATATTATTTTCTAGAAAGATCGAAAGTCTTCTTTGAAAATCATGACATTTTTCAAAGAATTTTTTCACAGGTTTTCTTCAGTTCGTGTGCACGTGGGGGTTCTTGGTTTTTTCACACATTTTTCTAGGCAGTATTGCAAACTTTTTTCTGTGCATTTTTGTAGTTGTGTGGAAATTGTCTATGTGCGAGGGTTTTCTGAAGGATCACGGCTCCTATGTATGGTGGAAACCATTTTTCTGAGGCACACAAAAATTTCATGCGATTTTCTGTTCTTTTTTTGCCATGCAACTGCGTTTTTTTCTGGGCGTGCATCTTTCTCACACGAGTCTGTTTTTTTCGCATGGGTTCTAGACCTGTTCACGCCTTCTTTCCGTTGCATGCGACTAGGGTTTTGTTGAAGATTTGGACGTTTCTTTTTTTGATCAATTTTTCGATGGATTTCCTCAAAGATTCATGGGTTTTTCAGCATCTGAATTGTTTGTGGTGGTTTTCTGATTTCATGGCAGCTTGAAAAAATTTTGAGCCAGTTTTTGATAGATTTTTTTGGGACAAATAAAAATTTGCAAAGGGTTTTTAAAAAAAAGAAATTCTTGAAAATTTTTTGCTAAAAAGAATTTGAATTTTTTGAGGATTTTTTTTTGAAAAAATTCTTACATTTTAGAGTTTTTGAAGGTTTTTCTGAAAAATATTATAGTTTTTGAGCCTCTTTATTAGACGTTTTGAAAAATCGTGAGTTGTGCCAGCTGATTGTTCAGTGTTTTGCCAGCCGATTACAGTGTTACCTCGTTTTTTGTGCTTTGGAAAACAGGATGGATAGCGTCTTTGTCCAATGTTATGTTGGAAAGTACGCAGAGGTTCAATGGAAAGAATTACAACATGTGGAAGCAAAGGATGCTTACCATCTTTGAGTATCGGTGTCTAGATGCGCTTGTCCTAGGTACAAAAACTTGTCCCACTTCTGCTGGGAAGGATCAGGACAAGTATGATGGAGGTAATAGGGAGGCATTTATGCTTCTTAAATTATTTGTTGCCGATGAGATGTTACTAGAAATACCATCTGGTAAATTTGTTGCGGAGATCTGGAAGCATTTGAAAGATCTTCATGAGACCTCAAACGAGGGAAGGGCTTTCTTTCTGAAGAATATGCTTTTCTCTATTATGATGGATGACCAAGTGTCTTTGCAGGAGCACTTGATGAAAATAAAAAATATCCGCGATCAACTAGAGGCCATTGGTCGTAAGATGGAAGAGGAGGATATGGTGGTGATCACTTTGAAGAGTTTGCCACATTCCTATGATCACTTCATCGAAACGTTCAACATTACATCCACCAATGTTGATTTGAAGTTTGATGAGCTGTGCAACAAGATAGGTGGAGGAAGTAGTTTGGGACTAGCAGTGAGTGTCCTAGTGTTGAACAAGCATGTACTGCCAAGGATGTTGGCAAAGGCAACTCCACTCAGTAGAAAGGACAAGGTGGTTCAGAGGAGGGCTCCAAGAAGTCTATTACTTGCCATTACTATGGGAAGATTGGTCATATACAGAGGTATTGCAAAAAGCGGTTGGCTGATGAGAAGTCCAACCAGGAAGCGTCACAACAAAGTGCTCATGTGGTGGAGCATACTAAGAAGAAGGAGGCTGCATATTGTGCATTTTGATGACCAACACACCATCTGAATATGGGTAGACTTAGTTTTTTGTTTGTACGATGACCATTAAGGGAGGGTATTAAAATATTAAATGTAATATTAATGGTCATCTTAGTTTTAATTAGTCTTTAGTTAACTAAGTTAGCTTTTAGTTACTACTGATTACGGTTTAGTTTGTCTTAGAATCTTTCTATTTTTTAGCTTTAGTTTGCTTCAGCTAATGATGGTTTCTTTTTAGAAACATTGTCTTGTATTTTCCTTTATAAGGATATTTTCACTCCATTTGTAAATACACAATCATGAATATCATAATCATTTCTTTGAGAGCTGAGTGAGTCTTACCCAAGCGGACACAATACTTGGTAATTGCCAATTGATTCTAAGGCCAAGGATCAGTGATTCATGAAGAGACCTATCTTGTTAATAAACCAAGACCCTCCTTGGAAGTTTTGATCCTTATCTCCCTTGGAAGAAAACAACCATAAAATAGTAAATGCCCCCTTGGCATCTATAATAGATCTCCTGATCCTATGAGCTTCCAACTTTCACATGTCAATGCCTTTTAACGTTTTTGATCTAGGGAGAGATCCCATAAAATGAAAGTTCAAAGCCTATGTTTTGAGGGGCCAAAGCTGATCCTCTATCTCTTCGATAGGAAAATTGATTTTTAAGGGTTTCTCCATCTTCAAATAGCACCATTTTCAGTTTTGGAAAGGTGAATAGGTTTCAAGATTGTTCTATAACCATGATATTTGATTAATCCATATAGATATTCCTTGCTTATTTAAGTTGTTTCAGGCATGCCAACTTCCTTTGAGTTTTGGGTTCTTGTAGGCATTGGGGATGGCCATGTGAGAAGGTCATATTCTCCTTGGCTATTGAGAGTTTGTCCTTTCAGAAAAGAATAGTAAGATCAGATATGCGGTCAATAGAGATGGGGGCGGGGCTATGTGATGTAGTTGGATGGTGAGTGTTTGCAATCACGAGAGTAAATATCAGACCATTTTGCCCCTAATAAGGCTCGGTAATATATCTTCGAATATTTAAAAATAACTAATTTTTTATAACATTAGTTAATGCTTATATTTAGACTATTAATTATATTTTAATGTTTTACCGTTTTAGCAAAATATATTGCCTACTTTTGTTATATTTATCTGTAAAATATAGTTCAGAATTATAATATTCCGGTTAAGATTTATGGCAAATTCTTTTCATTATTTTCTCAACCCAATTAAATGGACATTATGTCAAATAGTTTGCTTGTATGCAGGTTATGAGTTTCAGATCGCAATTATGATTGAGTATATTGCAGGTTTGAGTTTTCAATGATAGTAATATGCAAGATATATATGTAGCCATGCATTAAGAAGAACAAATCGATATAACTGAGCTGAAACTTAACATTTATGGTCACTGTTATAACTGAAATAGATAGATAACTAGGCTTCAAGAAGAATTTTACCTACAAGTCTGACCTGTGCAACTCAGACTTGCAATGAGCTTATAACAGTGATCCTCCACCTCCAAATCACAACTTTCAGCCACTCTGTACTTGCAGATTTCAATCTTTAATGTTACAGACCTTTGGAGTCTGATATTTTAGTGCTTATAGGTTCAAATGTGGCTACAAAGGCTTGTGTACTAAGTATTGTTCCACCCGAGTCTATGGAGACTACTGTAGATTCTCACGTGTCCCTTTTTGTAATAACCCGCCCTAATTTTTTCCAAACTTCACCCATTAGCATTAGCCAAATAATAATGATGATCAATTGAGTAAAGCAACCTTCCACTTTCTGACCACCCAGATCCCAATGTGGGCAAGGTGAGAGCATACGGTGGTAAGGTGTACATTGCATTAACTGAAAGCATCCACTTGTTCAGTGGGGTGAGTGATAATCAAAACCAATTGAAAGCAAATACCTTCCACTTTCTAATCACCCAGATCCCGATGTGGGCAAGGTGAGAGCATATGGTGATAAGGCTTACAATTATGTGCTTCTAAAGTAAACCACTTCCTTAGTGGGGTAAGTATGTAATCTCAAGAGTATGAAATGAAACTTCAGCTTATTCAACGGGAATTACAACTCTGCTGAAAGCACTTGGCGGCAAGCCAACCAAGCCAAAGAAAGATCCTCCGCTTATTCAACGGGCATAACATGAAAGGAAATGAAACTCATCCGCTTATTCAACGGGCATTACATGAAATGTAAAGAAAGCTCAATCACTTATTCAGCAAGAGCGACACTTATTCAGTGGGGTTAGCAACCAAATTCAACAACTGCCATATCGCTGATTGGTACTACCAATTCAGCGTTACAATGTGTGCTCAATACAAAGATTCTATAGAAAATTATGAGATAATCAAGCCAATATGATAGCCTATTGAGTCAATGAACTATCCTTGGGACATAAGAGCAAATAGGCATCACAACACATGAAAGAATGAAAGTGTTTCAGGTCTGATATGACTGCTGCAGCAGTCTTACACCCAAACAACAAGCTTCCAAATAGCATGACTACCAAAAAACACCTCCCAAATCAGCTAGTGACTTCACCAAACAGATTGCAATGGAAAATAGGTGTCTAGGTGCCACCATTGAGCTAGCCAAAGGCTGCAAACAAGAAATGAAAACTCCCGAAATACCCACAATCACCAATCGGTAATGGGACGGCCTTGGAAGGGGACGATCTGCCTCTAGAAAATTCAGTTCTCCACCATAAATTCTGGAAATTGGTGCATAGGGTTGCCTAGGGTAGAGAAGATGATAGGTCCAAATGCCCAGAATCAGATCTTCGTTGTTTCACACTGCTGTTCACAAAATGGTATGGCCAAGGAGGTGGAAAAAGGGCATGACCAGCAAGAAGTAACTCTGAAAAATATCCTCCAATCCCTCTAGAAACTCCACAAGATTAGCTACCACACCAAATACATAACTAGAAAACATCAAATGAAGCCAAAACTTAAAGCAAACTGAAATCCATCATTAATAAGCTCCAATGGTGACTCCTGCAATGAAGTCACACCCATGTCCAGCTAGGGAGTATCTTTCAACCCCGAAACATGAAGCAACTTTGAAGGTTTTTGTCTCCAAAGCCCTTGAAGGATTCAATCCTTAACTCCTACAATACTTCGTTATCATAAGATTGTATAACGAAAATGAGAGCACAATGGGCCTTATATAGAAATTAGGGTTCCAATTTCGAAATACCTTTTCCCTCCAAATGGGATGCCCCCCCTTTCGAGCAAATATAATATTTAATTTTATTTTCACTTAACCCTCCATTTGGACAACCAACTTAGGAAAAATAGTTTCCTTTTTTAAAACAACCTTAAGTTGTTAAGTCTAAGTGTGGGGTACAAGGGGTCAAATTATAACTTTATAACTTAAATCATAATATTACTTCTTTCAAAGACTTAAGTCATGGAGGATGAATAATATGTCAAAAATATTAGAGCTCACCAAACTGAAATTGCCAAAACTAGAAACCGTGCTCAGAATAGCTATTAGGACCAAGTGCCCAAAATAGCACTAAAAACAACAAACTACTAAAAATAGTAAGTGTGTCCAAACGCCAAATTAACCCAAACTGAGATGCAGCTGAACTTACTTAAAGTAGTAAGTGCTAAAAATAGTAGTTACTGCCCACCAAGGATCTTAGAAAACCTAGAAAAACCCAGAAAACACTCTAGCAACCCTCTGCAAATATACCCTAAAAGTGTTGGCAAGAAACCTCTAAGAATCTTGGAAACCCCTAAACTCCTCGGTTTAACCTATGGGACTTCGGAAATAGGCTAACAGTCACTAATAGGCTTAGGATTGAAAAGGAGACATTACACTTTTTTTGTGTTTCAAATACTCCCATTACCCTATTGTTTTGATTTTGCTCCCATGACCTTTGCAAGTTGCCTTCTAATACACACCAAACTATGATTTGAGGGTCCCAACAACATATGGTTTATGGCGATTGGGAATTATCTTCCAACGCTACCAAGTCACTTGTTTTTGGTCTTCTAAACCCCCTGCAAATTGATGCTCTTTCCTCGTGCCTAGGTTGGTGATTTGGTGAACAATATTTATGAATATATTATCACATTTTCTATGCCTGCAATACCCCTCTTTCTTGGCATCCACACTAATTTCAGAAAATACCAATGTTACCCCAAGTTTTCGGGACGGGGACGGCAGGGGACGGCGGAACGAGTCCCCAAGTTTCCGATTTTTCAGGCCAAATTTAGGGACGGCAGGGGACGGCTATATAAAATATAGAAAATTTTTAAATATATAAGGAAACATTAAATATTCATATGAAAACACGGATAAAGCATGCATATATACATTATAGAAACTTAGCATATAACATTTATGTTAAGAATTCATTGCCAATATAGTTTTTTTTCAATTACGATATGAAAATCAAAATAAAAAGAACATGGTACATTGTTGCTGTCCCCTTGGCCATTTCCGGGACGGGGACAGCGGGGTTAGACCAGGGGACGCGTCCCTGGGTAACACTGGAAAATACCCTTCTTCCTTGGCATCCACATTGATTTTCATAATGCATTCGACCCAGTAGAACACATCAATATTTGTCTCCCGAAATGAAAACATCAATCATCCTTTACGACATCCATAATTGATGCTAGTCATCAACACACAACTTAGGAAACCCATGTCCAACTATAAGAATCTACCTCACAGATATAAGTGAAGTCCACACCTCAATATTGATATTAATTTCACTTGGCCTCAAGAATGAACTGCCAACATACTCTAAATCCTAGCCTAAATTAAAAGTTCACCCCTTGGGAATAGCTGTAAATATTTTCACAAATAATTCCCAAGCAACTTAATTTTCAATACCCTTGATCACTTCCGAAAATCAAACCATTTAGCATAGGCATTGATTCTAAATGAACCAATCAGCCATCAACCAGGCAGGATCTCGCACAATTATTGTTGATATTCTTGGTGAGGGTTTTCATCCTCTGGAAGTTCTTGGAGAGGGTTCTCTGTAAAGTTTCACAATAATAATTCCCGCATAACCAAAAATGAACTCAAAATTAATAAAACATTATTTAATCAATTCCTTATGTCTCCCATTAATTTTCCAAATGAGTATTAAATAATACCTTGTAAAAACTTGCTCCTATTTAGCCACCTTTAATTGACAATAAGTCACTTAAAATATTTAAATAAATACTTAAGTGAACTTATTATTATATAATAACTTCAGCATTTATTTCACTTCTTTCACCTGGCTTACAAAAACACGTTTGCAACACCCTCAAATTGACATGGAATGATGCCGAACTCTGCTACTCCAAGAACTGCGGCTCCCTAAACCATCTGATTAGCCTACGGGAACCCGATGGATAGGCTAATACCCAACAACTGGCTAACTCATGAGGGGGACATTACAAGAATTCTATTAAAACATTTTGCATTGTCAATTGTTTCCAAATTTTATCATAGGAAAATTCAAAATCTGACAAGGCCTTTAGGTGGCTCTGCATGCAAGTGCCATAATGATTAATTTCTCTATAATCAGCCTAACATTGAATAAAAGGAGATTTCAGGACTTAAATTTAATAGTTCATTACTCGTGAATTTTGGTTTTTCTTCATTGATTTAGTCAATTTAGTTTGAAAGTTATGAATGAGAGCATTTGATTGAAGCCCTGTTACCAAAGTTTGATTCTATAATGAGAAATAAGACTTGGGAGTTTGTGAAGAAATCAATTACAAGTTAGGTTACTTGATAGATAAGCATATTATAAGGTTGGTGGTGAAAAGGTCCGTCCAAAAGAAACAGATTTATTAGGAAGAAATATTTTTACCGAAAGAAAAGGTTACCACCATTTCCTTGGTACTAGCTATTGCAGCATTATTAGGTTGAATTGTACATCATGTTAAGTGTGCTCTCTTTAATAGAAACCTTGAAAAACATTCTTGCCTAAAGGGTTTTATTTTGAAAAGCAATGACCATATTTTTAAGAGACTGAAAAAGACATTTTACCAATTGATGCATTTTTAAAACTCAATGAAAAACTTTTAGCTTCTTTGACTTGATACTAAATGTATATTGGAATCTAAGAAAGTCATTCAAGATGGTATGCTTAGGTCATTGACATTTTTGTCACTGTATAGAAGTATGACAACAAGAAGGAAGCATCTTTTTGTCCTTTGTCATAGTATGATCAATAGGTATCAAAGAAATTTAAGGTGTCTGATTGCAAAATGCCTATCACACAATCACATCTAGAAAGTTATCAAATAAAATTATGGTTTTAATTTCAAATTGTTTACACGAATATAAATGGATTTATAATCTTTTTAAGAAATGAATAGTCAAAGAAGATGATTAAACCTTGCGTCAACAATTGGTGGGTAGGCCTATCAAGGCTAGATATTAGATTTGAATCAGCATGGTGGTAAAGTTCATTACTTCACCAATGGTTGTATGCAAGAAGTTACAAAATGAATTTTCATGTCAAAAGGACAATGAATTTGGGATAAAACTTCTTAAGAATTATAAATTCAAGTTGATAGATATCTCAATTTTTTGATTGGCAAGCATTGGTTCATGAAAGAAGGTCAATGTTTAAATAAATCCTAAATCTAGAAGTTGATTGTAAAGCAATCTAGCTTGTAAGAAGTCTTGACCTTAGTTTTACTACTTGTTGAGTACTTGATGAGTTGTTGAATACTTGGCAAAAGATTCCACCACCTAGCTTTTGTAAGAAAAACTTGTCAAGTTACAGTTACAAGTTTTTGGTGAATACTTAGCAAGTTTGAATGCAAAACTCGTGACACTTAGGAATAATTGCTGGATGTAGGAAAAATGAAAAATCGACACTATAATTTTTTGGGTTTTTGGATTTATAAGCCATATCCACCCAAGGTGAAGAAGCACACTCGCATTTCAAGTTTGTTGAGAAAATTGGAAGGATAGTGGAGTCGAAGGTTTTTGTGGTCTTGAAGCCTTTATTTGGGCTTGGTGGTTGGGGCTCCACCTCTCAACATTGTCTTGTACTATGATAGGGAACATGCCAAGGGCACTAGCCCCAAACCCTATGAGGGGCACTACCCCTTAACCTCATTGGGGGAGCTACCTCCAAACCCTTGCTAGGGACGCTACCCCTAAACCTTCACCAAACTCATTTGATATATTTTGTAATTGTATTTGCATAGAATTTTTTACTTTTTTAAGAAGTTTAACCAATTTTTAAGTGTTATATTTTTACCGAGTCAATATTTTTTTGTTTGCCAAGTTTGAGTTGAGTCTGAGTATGCAAACTATGGTCCTGACAATATGGGAATGAACAAAAATAACACCCATGGGTTAATGACAATTATAGTGTCATTTTGTAGTAAGTAAATCCTTTTTGAAGAGAGCTCTAAACTTTACTATTGTGGTTCAACCTATGTGGGAAATATCACAATAATCCTAGTAGATGGGGACATTCCCAGTTACACCTCCTAAAACAAAAAACATCCCTAGGACAGCCAAAAAAATTTGAAATGTCATGGTTCCTTGAGGACATCAGGAAATGATCCACCAAAAAATGGAACACAGGAGGGTGTCCAATTCTCATCTCCAAAACATCTTGGACCCCTAGAGGGTAGGTGAGGCATCCGCATTGGACACTTCCGAGTACAAAAAGAATGTTAGTGTGATTGAAGGTTCCTTTCCTGTCCAATCAAGGTTGCTGCTTGGGATCCCGTGGGTGTTTATTGTGTTCATATCCAATAGGGTAGCCTTTTGGAGCCTCAAGGAGAATGCTTTGTTAGGATGGCCACTTACACTCTTGCACTTAGAATTTTACCAAGGACATTTATAATACTTTAATTAGTAAAAGATGAGCAGGATTAGAACAACAAATTTGGTTACAACATAAATTAATGAGCCTAATTGCCAATTGGATGCTAGCTCCAAATATCACTTTTATGGCCTAAAAGATATTTTATTCATCTTTGTTCCATACAATCATGTAGGACACATTGCATGCCAGCTCTATACATGCTGTATTATGTTTGTTAGAGACAATAAATGTGTGGTTAAATGTATTCCCTTTCTTTTGAAACTTTAACCAGAACATTTTGATAATGAAATTGTGCATGTAAAACATGTATGCTAATGATTTGCCTCACTGTTTAGGTACGTTGATCTGTTGCTTGGGGAATTCAAGTATTATAAAACGAGGCTTGCTCATGGAGGCATCTCTAAAGAGGTAAGTTTTGGCATTGCCTACTTAATTACTTCCTATCTATATTATTTCTTATAATCAAATGTTAATAGTTTACGTTCACAGTATTTAAACAGGCTAAGCATTCTATGTGGCTTCTCCATTTGGTAGGAATTACATTGCATTAGCATTATGATTTGGTTTTTCTAAACAATAGCAAATTTGTCCTGTTTTGGTTATCAAGCATAAAGTTCTTTATCTAGTCATTGATGAAGTAGTCAGAATTGGATGTTTTTTTTTGCCTTTCTGTCCTTGTTAACATGATATATACCATTTTTACTTTGCTAAATTTCTTTTTTAGTAAAGCTTTTTCTATCCAAAAATGTCTAAACAGTTAACACTAAATTGCAAAATATCATGAGTTGTTAAATTTAGGTCATTATTGATTGTATATTGAATATGGAAATGCAAGTAATTGGTGCAAGACACTCATTAGAGACTTATTTTCATCTGAAAATGTATTGTCCCCTTTGAGTTAAGTTGGCCTGTGTAGGGGCACCAAATCCTTATTTTCTCCAGTAAGGATAGAAAAAAAAAAAATTAATAATGGGGGCCATGAGCTGGTGCAACAGTTAATATTTAATCCCAGCATAAGGGGGCGTGGGTTTCCATAAAGGAGTGGTCATTTATGAGGAGTTACTAGTTGGAACCTATTGCTAGATTGAGATATGGAACTATTTCTGCTGGGTAGAAGGCTGTGACAGCTGAACCCAGTAACATAGCACAAGACTATTAAAAGAAAAAGCATGAATACATATCTGCAATCACATACAAAGAATGTAAAAAGTAACTACAAAAAATGCATAAATGCAACTAATACACTTAGACAAACATGAAAAAAAGTCAAGTACAATTTTGTCCAGCACACATATGAGTAGAGCCAGAAGACTTCCTATGGGATGAGTGCCTAATGGAAAAAACCAACACCAGCAACTTCCATAGTCCCACCACCATGAAGATTGATTACTTTGTTACCGAGAGATTCCTCTCATGTAGATATAGGTACACATACTAGTAGTAATATGGGTGTATTTACAGAATACGAAAGAAGAAAATGAAAAATGAAGTTGTTAGGTGTCTATGGTACCAGAGATAAAAGCCAATGCTAGGAGATGGCTTTTTGACATCTATGGTTACTTTATAGATCATGAACTAAATGATGATTTTGATGCTCTCAATGAAGAGCAAGATGATGATTTATTTTGAGCTTCCTTGTGCTCTATGTAGTTTGGCTATTTTGTATTTGACTATTTACTATTTAGTATTATCCTATTTTGAACAAATTCTGTAAAGCATTTTGACTTATCATTTAACATATGGCATTGTATTACTATTATCAATTCTAATAGTGTTTTGTGGTCAATTTTGTGTATTTTTGTGCATATTATAGTTTTTTAATTTTATTTGTCTATAATTTTAGCTTTTAATTTGTGCACCATGCAGTTTCCAGGATGTGTTTCCAAGATGGTAGGGACAGGAGGCCTTTTTTTTCAGGGGACAACAATTTGAAAAAAATGGGGAAAAATTTCAAATATAGGAAATTTCGATTATTAATATACAAGGCATTCATCATAGATATTAGAGAACTATATTATGTTGTAATGTTAGAGCTGAATGGAGAGTGCACAGAATCAACACAAATTAACAAAGCTTCATTGCTTTTATTGTCAATGTGCATATATATTATATAAAAAATCCGGTGAAGGAACATTATATTGCTTTCTTTGCCATCACTATGACTAAAAGTAACACTTCATTACTAGCTGTCTGTAGGAGTGACTTAGACATGCGTTAAGGACTATTAGATCAAAAGAAAAAGGCCTTGACCTAAATGTCTTGGGATAAGCGTTATTTCACTTGTTATAATGTCATGGTTGTACACCATACAACCTCTTTTTTTTTTCTGTAGAAATAGCAGCCATAACTATGCTTAGTAAGATATAAATAGTCATCACTCACTGCTGGCACTTTATGCAGCTCCTTTGTTCAAGAATTTAGATTTAGGCCTCATTCAGGTCATTTGGATCTGACTCTGCTTCTCTTATTGATGCCTCTAAGGATGCACTCAAAAGATGCTCATAGCATGAATGCCATCATCAGTGAGCAGAGCAGTCTGTTGCTCTTTTTTCTCTTTTTATATTAAATTTTAAAATTTATGTCTTTAAGAGTGCTGGGTCATAGGGGACAGTCAGGGCACAACTAGGCGTCCCCTGCCATTCCCAAGATGGTCTCTTTTTGCCACCCTAGAAACATTTCCATTTTTTCTTCACATATGGGATGGCCCTAGAGACGTTTCCTTGCTGTTCCTATGTCTTTGAAACATCTTAGGGATGGGAATGGCAGGATTTTCCCAGGGGATGTGTACCTTTGTAACATAGTTTTAAATTTACTTTTTATATAGCCATACCCATGATCCTGAACCAGCAACTTATGTTGGAGTTTTACCGAGTAATAAGAAAATGGCCCAAAAAAATACTTGAAAATAAAACCATTCTTAGGATACATGAAAAAATGGATTTTTTATTTTATTTTTGCAAAATATTCAAGAAAAAAGTAACGATAATAAAATTTTAATCAGTTTTTAATAGAAATGGACAAGCTTGAGAAATTAACAGCAAGGAGAATTTTTGTTTACCTAAAAGGTTTTACTTTTCTTGTATACAAGAAGTGCTTAGAGAGCATTAAAATCTTATTTAGAGAATGCCAGCTTTAACCATCTATAAACTGATAATAAAATCATCCAATGGGGTACCTTTATTCATTTACTTTGTATTTCTATGATGGTGGTACATATGTTACTGCTTTACTAATGGCCTAAGACCTCATTTTGAACCACTTTGTTTAGATTTTATAAAGAGCTACTACATCTTATTTTGTTGCCAGGAGTTATTAACACCACCTTTAACTTCTAATTGATGGGAATAATTTAAACCTTAAATGTTGGTAACTTGGAAGTTATTTTCTTATTGAATGTGGTCTATTGGTTTAGACAGAGTGTTACCATGCCAATAATACAGGTACACACATGCCCTGCTTTTGACATGTAGATTTTTTTGAATGACAACATAGGTGCAAGAAATATTTCTAGAGTATGCAGTGGAAATTATTGTGGAAACTCTAGTTGAAGGGCTCTCTCGAGTTAAGAGATGTACAAATGAAGGAAGAGCATTGATGTCATTGGATCTTCAGGTGTGCATGATTTTAATGATTAATCAAGAGTTTATCTTTGATGTGTATTTTCATGTAGATTTGATTGCTTCTATTTTAGCTTTAAGTTTAATTAAATTCTTATAGGTTTTGATTAATGGACTACAACATTTAGCTCCGGGAAGAATCAAATCAAATATTCAAATTGTTGAAGCCTATATAAAGGTAAAAATATTTCTATTACTATTGGTATTTTTCCTGTTTTCTCATTTTTGAGGTAACTTGAGAATAGTTTGAACATGTAAAATGCTGGAATGAAATTGTTATTGTAACTGTGCAAAAGTAAAAGGAATAGTTAAAATTGATTGCCTTTCTATACTGTTAAGGGTTTATAAATATTTGTCCAGCCCTATTGTTGATTTCCTTGTATCAAATTGAATTTTTTTATTGAAATAACCTTTGTACACATTTTGCTTGATTTATGTGATTTAGCTTTAAAACGAAGGTTGATATTGTTATATTTAGTTGCTTGAATGCAAGATTTCCATTTTTCCTTCATATATGCAACATCCATTTAGAGCTTAGCAATGAGATCACATTAAAAATGGACCTGGAGCCATAGGGGTGCTTATTTAAGAGTAACAGGAAAGTGATTGCTATTAGGAAAATGTAACTTTATCCTTTATTACTGAACATATTTTTCAGATAAAAGTTCTTTTTTTATATATATTTATTCACTTTGTATCATATGTCAGGTACCTTACAGTTTGAAAATGTAACAAACTACACCTTACAAAGAGTTACCATGAATTATTCACCAAGTTCAGTAAATAAATAAAAGAGATACATTTTTTTTTTTTTTTTCCTTTAAATGTGGAACATGCTCCTACATAATTGTTACCATAAAGATATAACAAAGCATTTTCACAATCTTTTCTAACTGAAATGAACAAACATCTATCACTTTTGTATTTCAATTAAGTGATTACATCTATTTAAGCTAAAACAATAACTTACGGGATTGATGTTAGAGATCCTGCATCTGGATTCTTTCTGTCTTCCAAGACTCGGCATGTCATCTACAAGAGGGTGAGCATCACTCTGGTGCTTTACCTCCAACCATGGACTTAAGCGGTCCCCCGCGCACATTCCTAACTGGAAAATGGCCCTGCCCTTCAACGAAGGGATTAGTCGAGAACCCTCTTAGTTCTGCCATCTGAGCTTTGGTGTTGTGCCGTACCTAACTAATACTGTCACACAACTATGGATACCTTCCAACTATGTACAACATCTCTAACTAGCTAAGTATTTGGGTCACAGTGAACCGACAAGTGCATGCAGAGGCAATTGCACTCACTATGGCCATAGTATTTGTATCACTGATACAATCGCTCCCAAGAGCGAAGTCGTTTGTTCACCCACCCTACTCGACTTGGAATACCTTTCCTGACCAAGGGTACACTAGAACTACTGTTCCACCCAATGAATAGATACAAAGTATTTATAATACAATAAAACTTGTCTTACTAACATAACTCAACTAAGTTGATAAGGTGTTAGATCTTTCTCAATCCCCATTGGTTACTTGGCGTAACTATCGGGTCTTGGCATCTACCATTGGTTCAAGATAAATAAAATACAAGGGGTATTTCCCCCACTTAGCGGTTTACCTAGCATTTCCTTGCCAATACAACAACTAACTTGACCTAACTGGTCATAGACCGACAAGGTAACCTTCTTTATCATAATACCCCCTATTGGTGGGTGTTTTGACTCAATACAAAACCCTAGAAGGGTTGGAACACTTACAATGAAATAGTTTTACATTTCAAGGGAATAATTCAAATCACAATTCATCTTTTGCAAGGAAACAAGGACTCTATCCTTTTATTGTTTAGGAAATCTTGCCATTGTAGCACCTAACTGTGCTCATTAATTCATTATCTCTTCTTCACTCGTACTCTTTATTTATTGATAAAATGTTTAGTCATAATTACTAATAGATATTATTTTAAGCTGAAAATCCCTTCTTCTTATAATAGTCGCGAAGGTTCAATGTTTTGGCTTTGTCATAGAGCCCTTCCTTTGAAAGTGAGAGTTTGCTAGGTGAACAACTCTTCTGGGTTGTCAATTATATCTGATTCAAACATGCGAGTTACCATCACGTAACTACCTAGGTATTTGCTACAACCACCTGCTCGAGTCTCAACCCTAACCCTTGAGAGTGACTATTCTCGATATAAAATTTAAGAATTAAACTAGTCACAAAACAATATCTTCTTGACCTTCTTGGTCATAATGTAGTATAAATATTGCATAGACAAAGTCTATACTATAAAGTGTAGATCTTCATTAAAAATATAATTTCCTTTAGATGATAAACCTCCATGCAGTCCTGAGAAATATTGTTAATGAAGGATAAACACAATGGTAGACCAACTGGTGCCCTCCTACACTAAATTTGCATAACATAAGCATTGACAGAGGTTCATGAAGAAGATTCTCACTCAAGATGACTCAAACCTCTTGTTCATTCAATGGTAAACAAGGAGACTTTTACTCGACACCCCATGACCATCACGTCATAACTTGATTGAGTTGATTTGGTTCATTTCTCTTTGAATTCCTGAGTTACTCAAAGTAACTACCTTGTCTTGACAACTGCCATTAGTTTGAAGAATACTAACTTAGCGAGTGGTTTCTCTCAGGATTGCAACTCAAGGCATTCCTTGCCGACAAACATAAACTTGACCTATCTGGTCATACTATAGTGAAAAAGTCTTTGAATATAGAATTTCTCAATTCGATGGTTTTCCAACATAATACAAATTCCTTGAGAGGATTCTACCATTCATAATGAATTTTTAATTTTAAGAACCATTTATAACATAAAGTCCTTCAAATAGGATAATAAGGATACCTACTCCTTAAACCATTTCCTTTACTCTCAATCTTAAATCTTGGTTCTAACCCTCTAAGAACCATGGCTCGGTGATTGCTTATTAAATAACCTTATTTAATTAATTGTGTTTGATGGAGACTTTCAGAGTGGCAAGAAAATATGCCCTTTTCTTTATGATTAAAAAGAGAGAGACTCGCGATAACGATTTACCAGACTCGAAAATCTTTCCTAGCTTCTATCTTTGAAAAGAGGGTTCATGACTCGATGTAACTTTAAGGGATAAGTCGATATATCAATATGGATAAAATATTGCAGATTAGCTGCTTCATGTAAACTAAATCTCTTCGACAAATCAAGAACTACCCTATCTCAACTTGGAGAAGTAAAGGATTAAATAAAGATACTTGCATGTTCTCTTAATATGGATAACACTATTAGCGGTTCAAATAATCGCATTAGCATCCTTTCTTACTCAAAGATAACGTTAGAATGGAAGAGTAGCGAATCCACTTGAAGCCTTCCATGATCAATAAAGAACTTCTCAGATAAAGGAAAAGGTGACTTGCCTGTGTTTTGACTAGCACGTAAAAAGTAACTTCCTTCCAAGTTCGGCTGCTCTTGCCCTGAACTTAGACTTTAACTAGATCATTTGCTCCTGCAAATATGACTTCGTTCTCTTCTTTCACTCTCTGAATAACTTTGCATTACAGGTTTATAATAATAAAAGACAAGGCAGCTTGTACAAGCTCGGGATGACCCACTCCCACTATTATTCTTACTGATGTATGCTTCAGACCAAGTGAATCTCAGTTACCATCCTCTCCATCTGCATATTTCTCATTAATAACTACTTCTCAGCCTCCGAGTTAGCTTTGTTTGATTTTCCTTTTTAACTCCAAGACTGCGGCTATAGTAATCGAACTTTATTTTTTATTTCTCTCTTCACAACAAATCCCCTTCCGGCTGAAGCTATCGTGCATTCTATAGTTTTTTTGAAAAGCATTCTCAAATTTAAACTCAACAATGTTCTTGCTCCGCTGATGAAAGATTGATTGATTCCCCCAAAAAATAATTCCCCCACTTAGACAACTCGATACCCATCCATCCAAGAAATAGTTAATCCAGCTTAACTATCTCCCAGCAGAACATGGAATAAAGACTTTTGCAACCGTTCCTTGTGTGCACTCCCTGAAGTCATGACCTTTCCCATTATGGAACCCTGCCGCAAGAGATAGATATGAAAACTATTATAAAGACAACTATTGAAAATAGCTAACGAAGCAGTTGGCAGTATATAACTCAATAACTATCTTTCCAAGTGAAAAGACACGATCCCCCAACTATATTTAAAACAGTTTTTGAATATCAAACATAGTGGTTACATGAACTATATTCACATGGAGGATATCATGACATGCTTGGACACGTATACAAATTGATATATAAAAAGATTCTTGCCCTTCTTCGTGGCTCTTCTTACATGGTCTATTAAAGCTCAAGATGAAATCATTTGAAGTAATGTGCTCTCCATGTACGTAGGGTTGAGCTTACCTTAAAACATGGCTTGATCAACCAAGACGCATTATCACATACTTTTATCAGATAATAAATCTTGTAAACTATTATATGGTGATGAAACATAGAGTGGGGTCAAAACATACTATGCCATTATATTGGCATTAACCACCTTATCACCATTTGACACCACAAATTCATTTATTCATTAACATGTATTTAAAAGCATGTTATTATTAGTTAGCGAATATTTATAACCTTCACGTTTATTATGCAACATATATGCATATATGTATGGAAATGTGTTTCCTAGTTCACACTAGTATTTTTATATGCGTATACTTATATAAATATATAAATACACGTTATTGAGTAATCAAAACAAGTGTGTACACATATATTGATATATATAAGAGCATATCTTTGCATATTAAATGCAGACATAAAGTTAGCAAGGTTATGTGGTAATATGGTAAAACTTACCTGAGACACAACAAGAATCCCTAGACTTTAACAAAAACAATGGTATCCAAACCTAATCGTCAAGGTGACAAGAGACTCAGATGGCATTGCTAGTGACTCTTAACTTTACCCTTCTCCTGGTGATACTCCCCCTTTTTCTCTCTGGAGGTGTTCGGATCGCTCCTGAATTTCACTCAAGAAAACAAACAGGTAGTTAGCCTAGAAACCAATACATCATGTTCATATCATTGCAATTTCGTTAATCATTTGCTTCAAAGAAATAGAAACATCTCATTGTATTTCATCATATTTGTGACATCAAATAATCATCAACATTCCATTTGAATGCAATAGCATAACATCACATAATTTCATCATAATATGTAATTTTCAGGATTTCATAATCCCATAATCCATCACATTAATTACCATAAAGTAAAAAGTAATTTTAGTAATCTAGGGTGGGGTGTAACAAAAAACATGTTAGAATTGAATGATACCTTTGTTTGCTTTTTAATCCAAATTTCTTGATTGCATGCTTTGTACATTGTATATCATAGAATGACATTATATTTTATGAATCATTTTGGACCTTGATAAGTGTTGCCTAAAAATAGTGGAGGAAATTCTTTTCCCTTCCAATGCACTAGATAGTTCATGATACTCTTGTTCCACAAATTCTTCTCTTTGATTTCGATGATGTCATAGTGCTCTTGCTTTTGCTGACATTGTTGAAGATGATCTTTGAATACCTTCAACATAACTTGGTGATGCTCAATCAAGTCACTAGCGGTCAGTACCCTACTATCTACAGACACCAAATTGACAAAGATTAGAGTATCATAGCCATATAGTGCCATAAGTGGATACATGCCTGTAGACATTTGGTAGGAAGTGTTGTATTAATAATCTCCCAAGCACAAGCATGGCTCATGTTAGTTGATCTGGAACATTTCTCCTCAAGTATCCTTTGATCCAAATGTTCATTCTTTCTATCTGTCTGTCTATTTGAGGACGTTGAGTTGTTTTTAGAGTGAATTCAATAATTATCAATTGAAATAGTTCTTGCAACCAAACACTAAGGAATTTATTATCCTTTTCATTCACAATTTTGTTAGGCAATCTATATAGCATAATCACTTCTTTGAAAAAAAATTTGGCTACTTGAAGAGAAATGACAAAGTGCATGTGGTTGGTTAGCTTATTCACAGCAAGAAGGATGCAAACCTTAGGGAGGCCCATGATGAGATCCATGATTGTACCTTTCCATCACTGACTAGGATTAGGCAGGGAATACAACCAACTCTTCATATGTTACTCTTATTATTTGATGACAAATAATGCCTCTTCCCCATTCTTGTGTACACCCTCAAACCCCTTCAAAGCCAAGGATTTTCAAAAGAGTTCACCACCAATCTTAGGCTACGCTACTCTGATATTATTATGAACACCTTCTCGAATCCTTTTCGTGGTGTTTAGATTCTCAAGAATAACATGCAATTTATTATTAGATTCTACTGTTTATATGCGCAAATAAGATTATAGCTAGAGAAATAATGTCTTCATGAAATATATTATCAACAAAACATATTCCTTGGAATGAACACTTATTGTGTATCTTCTAGTTATTTGAACATTCCAAAATAGTTAAATTGGCTAGACAATGAGGTGAGACTATTTTTATTGGTGGCACTTTTATTTTATCTTCTAGTAGTTGAATTTCCAATCGAATGGAAGGGCAATGAAGTAAAACTGTCTGTGGGTGAAAATTGCACACGTATAAAAACTCAAGAATAACTGTTACCATAGGTGATATTTTGTACCCAAGCTCCGATGTCCCATCTCTTTCCCTTTTTTTTCTGGGCTTCCAAACATTCTTTAAACTATTAAAATTGAACTATGTAGTTTGCCTGACAGCAATCATATCACTGGAGACACTAAAATGTCAATCTAAACCATGGTTTGCAACACTCTAGACAAAACTTCCAATAGCCTTTCTCTTATGTCTTGATTACTAATTCCCATCATCCCAAAATTATAAGAATTGAGTCAGCCTTCAATTGCATTGTTGGTGGCTATATCCCCAGGATGAGGATTTGCATAAGAATTTCCATGTCACAGAATTTGCTCCATGTAGGACTTAATAGCATATCTGGCCAGCTCTAGGCGATCAACTCCCAATTGATCCAAAGCAGCAATCCTATTTATTTTGATACTCGGGTCATACTCCAATGTGAGGGCTTGTGGTGTTACGCATTCCCAATTTTTTTTGAAACTTTAACATAATCCATGCTCCTAAATTTTTTGGCAAACAACTCTATATCTATAGGTTCCTTGCTGTAGTCAAATTTTTAATACAGGACAAAGAAACATTCATCATAAATAGCAACCCAATCCCTTTTTGCACCAATTTTGAATGAAGCCAAATGACATTAAGCTCATTCAAAGGAATGCTATCAATCAATATCTGTCCACTCACTAGCTCATTCAAGTGTAGAAGTAAATTAACCAAAGTACTCTTTTTGCAACCTCTAAAACCAAACAGAGCAAGTAGCTCACCCAAAGTCATTGGTAGGTTTACATTTTGCAAAACGGGCACCATATGCCTTGCTTTAAGGGACTTAATTTGGGTTTCCAGCTCTAGCAATCAGCAATGTTAATGAGCTAGAAGTTATCGTTACAGCTGCTTTGTCGGTTTAGTTTGCTGTGATAGCCATTGTAGGATCAATAGTCACAATTACACTAGCACCTAACAATATGCTTCCCACTACGTGAACCACCTGAATTGTAGAATGTAGTAGATCTGTAGGACTTGATAAAGTGCTTAAACTTCCAAGGTTACCTTGACCTGAAACAATTTGGCACTTTCTAGTAATATACCATTTATGTGATAGCTGAGAAGCTGTTCGATCATGCTTAAAAACTCCTTTCAAAATACTTGACTAGTTACCTTCTCTACATTTCTAGACTTTGGCAATGAGCTCTTTGTTAATCAAATGAGGATACTGTTGGAAAAAGTTGCCTTTGAATGGAATCTGGCACAGTAATATTCAATCCTTGGATGGAAATTATTGATTGCTGATTGTTTGCATGGACGTAAAAAATGCTAGTGGAGCCAGGTATGTTAATATTTAATGTAGCTTCTACAATAGTACTTGGTTGACCAGCACTTTGACCATTGTAATATTTCAAAATGTCACCTAGATCTCATGTGTATAAGCAATTTTGAATTGAAGCTAAGGAATCTATATGCCCTTTATTGTCAGTCACTCAATTGTACACTTCACCCTTTCACCATTTTTAGAGTGCTTTCCATGACAACAACCTTGTAGTGCCTTATTATGGAGCAATGAAATTGCAATATGACTATCTTTTTCATACCTTGGGCTGAAATCAAAGTGCTTGCCTTCTTTTGCCAATTTGGAAGTCTTTGAGTGATGATCAACACAAATATCCTTGTAAGTCAAGATTCCCAAGTTAGGTTCAACCAATATATTCTCCTCAATTGCATACTCAACATAATTGTTCTGCAATTCAACCACATACAGCAATAACTCATTCTTTGGAGATGATGGGTAGTTCTTGGACTGGAACATTCGTTTCCATCTTGGGCTCTTTGTATTCAATAGGTAGTGCCTATATCTCCTTGACTTCATCAATATTTTGCAGGCAAATGGTCTTTGAAGTCAATGAAATATCTTTTTCTGATAAAAGAACCGTGCATTCATCTTGCATAGTGGATTCCTCTATAGCTTGTTGGACCTTTGTTTCCATTGTCTTTTCTTTTTCCAATAACACTTTATTTGGATCCTACTGAGTTCTCCTTTTTCTCCTGAGATCATGCTTCATCTTTAGATCATAAAACTCATGATAAGTCAACATATCACAAGTTTTCTAGCTTAGTTCGTTGCATTCTTCTTGAGATGTCTCAAAATCAACTCTTTTGTGATGATGTGGCTCTTTTTACTTCCTACTTTCCACAAATTTGTCCAAACATTTTCATCTGTGGCTCATTATCTTTTAAACACTGTTCTATTCTTTTGTCCATTCAATCTAGAATGCAATTAAAAATATCCTCAAGTAATTTGTAGATCTTCCCCTCTGATTTCCCATTATGCTACATTAAAAGTTAGAGATCTAACATTGTAGGCTAGTAAGATCAAGATTCTAATACCATTGTAATGTTCCCTTTTAGGATTTTTGAAAAAAATACATTTTTATTTGTTTGTAATTTTCTGATTTGGAAAACTGAAAATAACTACAAAAAATAAATGCTGAAATAGATAATCAAAGCCTAGGTAATATTTAGAATGAAATGAGCTAGAAATGTAAACTAACAATATACAATGAGTGGTTTTATCTGATTTACTGGAATAAAAATATTGAAATATACAACTAAAAACCTAATGCTGATTGGAATAAAGGACTGCAAAACTAATTATAACCCTCTGTATTGCAGATCATGAAATAGCAGCTATGATATTCCTACAATTAATGCCCGATAATTGCCAAACCTCCAAATCAAAGATAGCAAATAGATTTTACTTGAAAAGCATTGTATATCAAATCAGATTTGGGTACCTAGACAACTAGCAGAAACAACAGCCAAAAATGATTATTGAAATGTTAGAAATGTGGTGAATCTGCATTAAAACAACAATGTCTAATGCCAGAAATAAACCACAACACTTATTATTATAAAAATTATCCAATACAATTCCTAAACATACAACTGACAGGATATATGGATCTGTTGGATGATCAACTAGAATTTAGGCCCAGCAATGTGAATGGAACAGCACGGCAGTAATTTGCACAATAACCCTTAATATGGCTGATGACAATTAGGTGCAGCAATGTATGAACCAAAATAATGAAAGATTGCAGATTGGTTGCAAATAATGATCCTTTCCAACACAATCGCAATCCTTGTATAGAATTGCCTCAATTGGAAACGAGCTTTTTTGTCCCCAAATCCAAAATGATGCCAAGAGGTTTTCTGCCTTCCACAAATTGCCTACTGATGATTTCTGTCTTTGTTCCAAAAAATTAAATTAAAAGATGATGATAATGGATCCTTAATTTGGGTGCTTGCCTTTTCATATATAGGCACCTCACTTGGGCCCTCTAATATTTCACTTTTTCCCTCCAAGTTAAAATTAAAAAGAATTTTTAAATAAATAAATACATGGGCCTCATAATGTCTCATTTAAATGGCCTTTAACAACAACACTTAAATCGCCCTTATAAAAAAATGATTGGGCACAATAATACTTCATTTTCTTTATAATGTCTCTTAGCCTATAGTAAATAGAGATAAGCTACAGTCTTCAATCGAATTCTTCATTTCCTAGGAGACATGATAGTTTGTCATTCCTAAACTTGCTTGTCCTCAGACAATTGCAAATCTGGATGCTCAATTTTCCCCATGCCTTCCATGTAGCACATTTTGTGGAATTGGGTACTCCATGATACTATTGTTCCACAACTTCTCTCCATTGTGGATGGTAACATAGTGCTCTTGCTTGTCGTAAGCTTGTTGAAGATTATCTTTGAGTGCCCTCATTGCATCTTGGTGATGTTCGACCAAGTCATTAGCAGTCAGTCCCCTGTTATCTACAAACACCAAATTGACAAAAATTAGAATATTATAGCTATAGAGTGCCATAAATGGATACATACTTATAGACGTGGTAGGAAATATTGTAGCAATAATCTCCCAAATGCAGCCATTTGGCCCATGTTAGTTGATTGAAACATTGCTCCTCAAGTATCTTTCAATCCATATGTTCACTCTTTCCAACTGTTCATTGATTTGAGGGTGGTGAATTGTGCTCTAAGTAAATTCAATACCTATCAATTGATGTCTATATATAGAAATACTAAGGTTCAAGCAAGCACACCCAGTTAATCTCAAGGGGCAAGTTAAATCATATTTCCAGTTTTGTTCTGCTTATGGTTTTCTTCAAGACTTACAACTGTTTTTTATTGTCTTTCACAAGAGCATATATCATTCTGCCATGGATGGACTATGATGTGCATGCATGGTTTTGATGTTTTTGACACATAACCAAGGCTGTGAAGTTTGCAGCTGTGAATGCTTAAGAGTTTTTTGGTTATAAAAACATTTACAATATAATAAACTATTTTAGATTTGTCTTATTTGTTATTCTTTTGTTACAGGCGTATTACCTTCCTGAGACGGAGTACATACATTGGGCAAGAGCTCATCCGGTAAGTCAGCGTGTCATGTTTTTAAAAATTGTGATTCTGAAAAGCTAAAAGAGAAGATGCTATAGGTACTAATATTTTGAGTATCTGCCTTTTGTCAATATTGGTTTATAGATTTACCCTCACATTCACCCCTTTGTTATATCATCTAATGATGTTTGCCAGGAGTATTCTAAAGGCCAAGTTATTGGTCTCATCAATCTTGTTGCGAGCATGAACAATTGGAAAAGGAAGACGAGAGTGGAGTTGGTAGAAAAGATTGAAACAGGCGACTTCTTATTGTAATATTATTTGTCAATAGTTTGCATTTGGATCACAAATCTGTGGCCAAATCCTTATTATTTCCTGTACATTTAGGGTGATTATTTGATTAAGATTTACTTTCATGTATAGTTGAATTCCTGCACGATAAGCAGGCAAGGTAATTTTCAGGTACATCCCAGGTGCGGTGAGGTAGAGTTGTAATTTGGCAATCTTGTAAATGTAAGCGGTGAAAGTGAAAATATTCTTCATAGGAAATAATTTTGAGGTAGATGTGCCTCTTTGTATCATGTCAATGCAGTCGCAACATTTTATTTTCCTGTTTTCCCTTAAAGTATGCATTGCATCATTTATTTTATCTCTTGGTTACTGAGTTTGCTGGTCTTAAAAAGGAAAATATTGATTCGTCTTAAACAATCTTTTCACTGTTAATATTACTTTTTGTCGAGCACAATTATATATTTAAATGTAGTTTCATCCCTTAGGGTAATTTCCGTTAATAATAAAAGTATATATAACTTAACTTTCGGGGCATTATATTGATTAACTATTATTAACACCTTATGTTAATGGTAGGTTTTTTACAAACATCAGTCAATATGTCAACTCAGAAACACCTCTCTCAACAAACAAGTGAAATGGAATAAACATCTCGAAAGTTGGTAGGTGCATTGAAAACTATATTTTTGACTAATTTGAGCACATCTTGATTCTAATAAATATACTTTAGGTTGGCCCTTGATGTAATTGTCAAGATCCTCCTTCGCCAAAATACCTCACATGTAGCCAAAATGGTGAGCATTGGACTCTGCTGCTGTTGAAAACAAACCAAAATGGATGGCCTTCTACATCAAGTGTCATGATTCAAATAGGTTCCAAACACTATGTTAATCCCATGAATGAATATTTGAAGGGCATTCTTCAAACCAAAATACAACTTAACAAGTAATGTTAGCCTTGTGGTGGTCAGTTTTCTTTCAATTGTGGAGTTGGTGAAAAAGTATGAAATTTGTTAGAATGGGTTGACCTTAGCAAAAGGACCTTGTACTTTTTAGGCATGTTTTATTGCCTAATAACACCTTGTTTTTTTCACCAATTATCCACAATAACACTTGAAAGGAACAACTTTGGAAATTGTAGTAGTTGGATGAGGTTCATTGCATTGAAGACCATAGTTTACAAGTGGGCAATTAAAGAACTAATTTGGTTGTGATGCTCGCCTTAAGATACCCCATCAATACAAATGACTTGGTTTTATTATATGATTTGCTATTGAGATAAACCTTAAGTTATGTAGATTAGGTCCTTATGTAGTGCATAAAGAGTATGCTAGTGACATTCTTAATTGTAGGATCTTGGTCATAGGGTCCTCTATGGTCGTCTTACAAGTTGCAATGCACTTTATTAAGTGTTGATAAATCAAACATGGCCCTTGAAGATCAAAAGTATGATGGAGTATATGTTTGAAAATCAAATGTACACTAGAATGAGTGCCTAAGAATTAAAAGTATGACACTTTGAAGTTATCAAGTGTGTACCCTTAGGAATGAAGTTGACTAAACTTTAACAAGACAAAAACAATGTGAAAAAAAAACGGAGATGAAAACATTTGATGTTGCCCACTTTCTTTAACATTTCAAAAAACTTGATACTTGATGACAAAATAGTGGATTTGGATATATACACATCCACAGGAAGTCAATTTGGTACATATCCAAAGGAGGTTGAACTAAATAATGAACTTATGTTAAAAATTCACTAGAAGGTATTGAGTCAAGATTAAAAATCTAAACCTATTAAAGCTTAACTAAGGAGATAGATCAATACAATTGTTGTTGAACATGTATCACATCCCCCGAAAGGCACCCATTTTAAGTTGTCTAGACAATGGTAGTGATTGGTTCACCATTGCCTAGGGCACAAGATGACGCAAGGCTTATAGTTTGATTTGGAGTATTACAATGCAAATTCAATCCAATATATGTTTTGAGTGACTATGTCAAGATTTAAGATCATTGTGAGTATGTGTCTTGTATTCAAATGTTAACCACTTAATAATGATATCAATTAGTCGAAGACATTAAACTTGGTAGGTTATGCATAATACATTAAAATGTTATATTACAAGCTATAGTGTTATTGGAAGAGTCATAACATTATTAATACACCCAATTTATTCAAATATAGAAGTCTTATATTAATATTGATTAAGGAAAGTGCAATAAATATTAATGTCATTATTAAACGAGGAGTGTCAAAGACCAAAAGGGGAAGGTAGGTTGTCAAAGAAAGTGTGCAACCATATTTATCATAACATAGGTGCATTTATTGCCATTGAAATTGAATAAGGAACTTGACTCAAAGGGAGGATTGAAAGGATAAGTAGGGCTTGTGTCTGGAGAGGGAGAGAGAGAGGGGGTGGGGGAGTTAAGTGATTTTTGTAAGGAAAGCTTAAGGTGCGGAACAAACTCTCCTAATGTCAAAAATCAGAGAAGAATGCAGATGTCTTTAAATTTTGCAATTACAATTCATTATGATGCACATGAAAGGAATACCATAATAGAGAAATAAACACATACGCAATTGGACACTAGATTTACGCGGGAAAACCCTTACGGGAGAAAAACCCATAACACCAAGTAAAGCCTCTTTGTATTACAGTAAACAAATTACATATAGAAATCAAACTTCACTTTCATATGTCAATTTTACAATAGCAACATTTTCCTAATCAACCTTGTACAGTAGAACATCATTGTTATAATGCTCTCCAAAAGCATACAATGAAAAACACACATTGAGCAACCCTTGTTCCAATCAAACAACTCTACCACTATTCAAACTATTCAACCTTCGACTATTATAGAGTTTTATTTTGTTCACAGTTCACAAACAATCTATTGATCTCCCACAAGTGAATGGTCACAACAGTCCAACTGTAAACGGTTTACATACTGCTTCTCTCATTGGTTCAAAACAAACCATGTAGAATAGTCGTTCGGTCAAAATTCTTCAATTGTATCACTTATCGGTGAGACACTAGATCGTCTCACTGATGCCAAACTACCCATTTGACAATCGCACACTACACGATCTTCTATCACTCTATCGCTCTGACATGGTGAGGTCTCTCCGACCAAATAGCATCGGGCTGAGAACTTGCCTTGGAGTGAGTCTCCAAAGCTCCTCCGATAGTGCATGTTTTACCGATAAAGTTCCTGCTTGTTCATCTCATCAGGAAGACTTACCCCGATCGTATTCCTTGGTCAGACATCTTCTTCAGAGCCACTTTGAGAAACCAACCCAATAAACCATGTAAGACCGACAAAGTGTCTTCGACAAGACTCACCCCAATCCCAATCCATCAATCGGACTTCAACCATCAAACGAAGATCTTAAGGCTTTGTCGAAGTCATATTTCACAACGATGAAGAACCATAGACAAAACTCACGCCGACCATACCTCATCGGTTAGACTTCTATTGTCAGTCTGATCTTCCCAGTTCTAATCGAAGACCAAAGTTACCCTGACGAAGTACCGTCGGCAAGACTCACGTCGATCATCACCTGTTGGTCATACTCGTACCTTCGCTGAGAGATAGAGAACTTGCGACAACCGTTCAAGTCATATCAATGGATCCCGTTGGTAAGACCGACCATTAGTCACACTGACATGATCATTTCAAACCTTAAGAACCAAGTTGTTTGTCGACAAGACATTCCAAGAGTCTCACTGATTTTGCTCTTTTAGGAGTTTCATGTCAGTAAATTTGAGGCACATTTTCCAATAATCTCCCACTTGACGAAGATCTTACTGACACCTCCAGAGCATCCAGAAACTACTAAGATTCATAGGCACTAAGGCCCATCGAACTAGCACACCACTTGTACTTGTCAGTGCTCATTGGTTTCGTCAATTCATTTGCAACATTTTTCAGAGTATCCATTTTTTCTAAACAAACCTTTCCATCTTCCACCATATCTTGTACAAAGTGATACTCCACATCAATATGTTTCGTCCTGGTATGGAAAGTAGGATTTTTTTTCAGACAAATAGCACTCTGACTGTCACAATAAATTGTAATTTGCCCTGCATCAAACCCAATGTTAGAACACAAACATTTTAACCAGATTGCTTCTTTACAGGCGTGTGTAATTGTCATGTATTCTACCCCTATAGTGGACAAAGCGACTACAGCCTACCACTTGCTCATCCAACTAACTGCACCACCATTCACCATGAAAATATATCCACTGGTGGATCTTTTGTTGTCAATGTCCCTTGCCCAATCAAAATCCACATACCCACAAATGCTGAGAGTCCTTTGTGATCCAACCAAATTTCCATGGTAACATAAAGCATATTCTGAAGTGCCTTTCAGATATCTAAACACTCTTTTCACAAGATCCCAATGCGGCCTTCCTGGATTTGCTATAAAACAAATAAGTACTCCCACTGCTTGGGCAATGTCTGGTCTAGTACATACCATTGAATGCATTAAACTGTCAACTGCACTTGCATAAGGCACCTTGGTCATGTCCTCCATCTCAGTAAGAGATTTTGGACAATCTTCAACAGATAGCTTCGTTCCCTGCAAAACTAGAACAACTAGCGACTTGCAATCAGCCATACAAAATCTCTCCAGAACAATGTTAATATACTTACTTTGGTTGAGCCAAAGTTTTTTACTCTTTCTATCCCTGGTTATTTCCATCCCTAGAATATACCTGGATGCACCCAAATCTTTCATTTCGAATTTTGCAGACAACTGAGATTTTAGATCAGAAAGTATACTTACTATTCCCGATCAATAACATATCATCCACATACAAGGCAATAATTAAAATACGATCATTCTCAGCTTTGTGATACACACAATGATCAAATTTCGATCTTACAAGTCCCAATGACAAAACAAAAGTGTCAAATTTCCGGCACCACATTCTAGGAGATTGTTTTAATCCATACAGAGATTTTTTCAACTTGCAAACTAGATTTTCTTTACCGTTTTTCACAAAGTGTTATGGCTAGGACATAAATTTCTTCTTCAAGATCACCATGAAAAAATGTTGTCTTCACATCCATCTGCTCAATCTCTCAATCATATGTTGCTACAAGTGACAAAAGAAATCTGATAGATGTCAGCTTTGCTACTGGAAAAAAAAATTCCTCATAATCAACTCCCTCTACGTGGGAATATCTCTTTGGAACCAACCTCGCTTTATACTTTTCAACACAACCATCGAGACCAATTTTCTTTTTAAATACCCATTTGCAACCCATAGGATTTCTACCTTCAGGCAATGGAACCAGATCCCAGGTATCATTTTTCCTTAATGATGTCATTTTTTCATTCATGGCTTCAAACCAAGAATCTGAATTAGACATTTCAGTTGCCTCTTTTACAGTCCTAGGCTCATCAGTGTTAGTAATCAAAGCATAGGCACAACTAGAATCCAACATAGAGAATCCATACCTATCTGGTTGTCGCCTTTCATGTGTAGACCTCCTCACAGGTTGAGGCTGAGGACATTGTTCATCATCTTGCTGAAAACTTTCAGAGTTGCTTGAGCTCTCCTCAGATTCAGATATATTTTGAATTTTTAATTCCTCTTTATCTGGTGTGGGAGGAATTTCAACTACATCCTCTTTGTTTTTTGATTTTGTCTCTGATTGCAGATCCAAAGTAGAAGGCTTCAACTCACAAAAAATAACACTTTTGTTGTACAAGACATTTTCAGTCTCAAGATTCCAAAGTTGGTATTCTTTTATGCCAATGCTATAGCCAATAAAAAAACATTTAATAGCCTTGTCGTCCAATTTAGATTTGTTTTCATTCAGCACATATGCATATGCCTCATAGCCAAAGACACAAATATGTCTTAGAGATGGCTTCTTTCCAGACCATGCTTCCAAAGGTGTTTTATCAACAAGTGTACAGTTAGGGGAATGATTTATTAAGTAACATGTTGCAACTGCATCAACCCATAATTTCTCCTCCAAGTGAGCACTGCTCAACATACTTCTTGCCCTTTCCATCACCGTCATGTTGAACCTTTCAGTAACTCTGTTTTGTTGCGGAGTGTAGGGTGTAGTTTTATGTCTTTTAATTCCATGATCTTTGCAATACCTTTTGAACTCACCGCCATTGTCAGTCCTTAGACACTTTATTTTTCTTGCAGTTTGATTTTCCACAAGGTTTTTAAATTCCTTAAAACGACTAAACACTTCTGATTTACTTTTTTTTAAATACACAAATGCCCTTCTCAAATAGTCATCAATAAAAGAAACATAATATTTAGATTTTGATAACGAAGGAACATTCACTGGACCACACACATCAAAATGAATGTAATCAAGTATACCAGAAGATTTATGAGGACTGAATAAAATGAAACACGGTGTTGTTTGCCATATATACAATGTTCACAAAATTCGAATTCAAGGTTACAATCATCAAGCCCTTCAACCAGGTTTTAATTTTTCAAAGATTTTAAACATTTTTCTCCAATGTGGCCAAGCCTATGATGCCAGAGCATAGTCTTTCCCGCTGGAAGTTTAACTTCCATAGAGTTTGCACTATCAGAGACATTTTACTTCTTCTCTTTACGAACAACCCTTTGTGACTTTGCAGAGACACTATTGCATTGAATAGCAAGTGCACCCAGCTTGTACAGAGTACCAATTCAAGCACCCTTTGCCAACATCATAGAGCTTCTAGTCATCTTACAAACACCATTAAAAAAAGAGACTTGTACACCAACATCATTCAGCTTACTAACAGAAAGTAAATTTCGAGCCAAACCTGGTATATGCATTACATCATTGATTCCTTTCACTCTTCCATCGGGGAATTGAATTCTGGCTCTTCCACTACCAACTATTTTCAAAGATGAATCGCTTGCCAAATACACCTTTCCACCATCATATTTTTCATACTTTGTGAACTAGTCTCTATGAGATGTCATTTGGAAAGATGCTCCAGAATCAATCAGCCAGTCATCATCTGATGCCTGAGTTGCCAAGACTGCAATGAAGGCATCTGCATCACTCTAAGAAGAATCATTATCAGAAGAGTTCTTCTTTTTCTCCTCTTTGCAATCCTTTCGGACATGACCAAGTTGCCCACAGTTCCAACACTTCACCTTGGACTTCTTACCAGGAGACTTTGATCTCCCTTCTGATTTCGATTTGAAATTCTTATCTTTCTTGCCTTTTTCTTTCGATCTGCCTCGAACAACAAGAGCCTCCTTCGCTATCTCAGAATATTTCCTTCTCACCTCTTCTGATAACAAAGAAGCAACAATGTCTTCCATCTTAAAAGTGGATGTTGTACTCCTAATAGCCATCACCAAGTGATCCCAAGAATTCGGAAAAGAACATAACAATAACATACAACGATCTTCATCAATCTTCACACCCACAGATGCTAACTGAGAAATCAACATGTTAAAAGCATTCAAATGATCAACAACAGACGCTCCTTCCTGCATTTTCAAAGAGTACAACTTCTTCCTTAAGAACAACTTATTCACCAAGGACTTGACCTGATAAATATCACCAAGTTTCTTCCACAAGGACGCTGCAGTCTTCTCTTCATGAACATTTAGAAGAATAGAGTCTACCAAACAGAGCCTTATCAGCCCCTTTGCTTTTCGATCTGCCAAATCCCAATCTTCTTGCTTCATGCCAGAAGGTTTCGTTCTAGACATAGCAACCCAAAGATCACAATCAACCAACAAATCTTTCATTTTGAGTTTTCACAACTCAAAATTGTTGCCATTGAATTTCTCAATTTCAATCCTTCCTGATGTACTTGCCATTGCCATCACTAATTGCAATTTCAATTACTAGACTTCTACAAGACTCCCACTAAAAATAATTGACACAAAAAACCCAACCTACCCACAAGGATAACACAACTGGCCAGGCTCTAATACCACTTGTAAGGAAAGCATAAGGTGCGGAACAAACTCTCCTAATGTCAAAACTCGGAGAAGAATGCAGATATGTCTTTAAATTTTGCAATTACAGTTCATTATGATGCACATGAAAGGAATAACATAATAGAGAAATAAACACATACACAATTGGACACCAGATTTACGTGGGAAAACCCTTATTGGAGAAAAACCCACCACACCAAGTAAAGACTTTTTGTATTACAACAAACAAATTACATACAAAGATCAAAATTCACTTTTAGATGTCAATTTTACAGCAGCAACATTTCCCTGATCAACCTTGTACAGTAGAACATCATTGTTACAATGCTCTCCAAAAGCATACAATGAAAAACACACACTGATCAACCCTTGTTCCATTCGAACAACTCTACCACAATTCAAACTATTCAACCTTCGACCATTACAAAGAGTTTCATTTTGTTCACAGTTCACAAATGGTCTACTGATCTCCCACGAGTGAATGGTCACAACAGTCCAATTGCAAACAGTTTACATTCTACTTCTCTCATTGGTTCAAAACAAACCACATAGGACAGTCGTTCGGTCAAAATTTTTCAACTGTATCGCTTATCGGTGAGACACCAGACCGTGTCTCACCGATGCCAAACTACCCATTTGACAATCGCACTCTACACAGTCTTCTATTGTTCTATCACTCTGACATGGTGAGGTCTCTCTGACCAAACACCATCAGGCTGAGAACTTGCCTCAGAATGAGTCTCCAAAGCTCCTCTGATAGTGCATATTTTACCGATGAAGTTCCTGCTTGTTCATCTCATTGGGAATACTTACCCCAATCATGTTCCTCAGTCAAACATCTTACTTTGAAGCCACTTTGAGAAACCAACCTGATAAACCATGTCAGACCAACAAAGTATCTTCGGCAAGACTCACCCCAATCCCAATCCATCGGTCGGACTTCAACCATTGGACAGAGATTTTAAGGCTTTGTTGAAGTCATATTTCACACCGATGAAGAACCATCGGCTAGACTCACGCTGACCATACCCCATTGGTTAGACTTCTACTGTCGGTCTGATCTTCTCAGTTCTAACCGAAGACCAAAGTTACCCCGACGAAGTACCATCGACAAGACTCGCATCAATCATCACCTATCGGTCAAACTCCTACCTTTTTCCGAGAGATAGAGAGTTTGCGTTGACTGTTCATGTCATATCGATGGATCCCGTCGGCAAGACTGACCATTAGTCACACCGATATGATCATTTCGAACCTTCAGAACGAAGCTGCTTGTTGGCAAGACATTCCAAGAGTCTCACCGATTTTTCTCTTTCAGGAGTTTCATGTCAATAAGTTTGAGGCACATTTTCCAACAATTTTTTATTAATATACTTCATGTAGAACAAATGTTGATTTGGCTACTTCAAGGAGTTCAATATCAAACTAACATAATCTAGTTATGGAGAGCCTTCATGATCTTATTGTTGAATGGGAGGATAGTGTGAGTTAGGAGGCTAGTGAAATAGGGGCTCTACCTTTGGATTTTAGATATAAAGGGATAACTTTTACAAGGAATGGATTTTTGGAACTCTTTGATGGAAGATGGTTCAATAAAGATACAAAAATGATTATACAACTACTAAAGTGGTTTAAGGTATTTGAGGTTAGATGTGGATAAAAATCTCAAAAGGTATTTCATGGATTGAAAATAACTCTTAGATATTAGGATGGCAAGTTATGGAGAACCAATGCAATGTTTTTGCAACTAGTGTTTGTGGTTTCAATTCTAATAGCTTTGTTTGTAAATGCCCCTTTGACAATGGAGGCTATGTTGTCATGGACCTAAGTGTGCCAAGCAAAGGATGTAGAATCTGTTTGGTGTGGAGCCTGATCAGTCTCCAAGTGGGAGATTGTTGGTATGTGGCAACTAATCATGCCCCCGAGAAAAAAATTTCTCCTATTTTTTCACTTCGTCACCGACAAGATAAAAATTGAATTTGTAAAACCCTAATTCTATAAGCTTCTAAAAAGCTTGTTATAAGTGGTCAGAATGGGAGTTGTAGTATGGTATTATTCGCGAGATTTTAATATGTTTTGCACTGGATAATAAAATCCTTGGATGGTTGCGATTTTGTGGATGTAGCCCATATTGGGTGAACCACGTTAAATTCTACGTGTTGTCTTGTTGCTGCTAAAAAAAAATTTTGTGTTTTATTTCTCAAATCTACATTTAATTGTTAGATATCTGCCTTCTAACCTTAACAAGTGGTATCAAAGCAAGGTTGTGTTCGGTTATCCTCTATAGGAAGGTCTCATGGTTGAGCGGGAGTCTCACGATTGAGTGGGAGTAATGGCAGATGAGGGTAAGTTGAAGGTTGAGAATTTCAATGGGAAAAAATATCAATTATGGAAGATGTAGATGGAGGACTACCTCTATCAAAAGGATTTATGGCGGCCATTGGAAGGGAAAACCAAGAAACCCTCAACAATGTCTGATGAGGACTGGGATATTTTGGACAGAAAGGCTCTTGGCAGTATTCGTCTATACCTAGCACAATCGATGGTGTTCAATATTACAACAGCAAAGACAACTCAAGAGTTGATGCAAACCCTAGCAAAGTTATATGAAAAGCCTTTTGCTTCGAATAAGGTATTTCTTATGAAGAGTTTATTTAATATGAAAATGGTAGAAGGTGGGTCAGTTGTTGATCATTTAAATGAGTTTTTATTATGGGTTGTCACAATTTTTTTAGCCCAAAATTGAATAGTGTTATATTGCATGATGATAACAATTCATGTCATCACCATCCAATTATCTTTAACCCTAATAAAAAAAATTTAAAGTATTGTCACAAATTGTTTAGTCTAGGATTGAATATTGTGATATATGACATGATGATAACAATTCATATCATCACCATGCATTACACCATGGCATTCATTCTACCTTCTATGGGATTTGAAAGTACTAAAGATTACAGGGAATGTCTTAAGGAAACATATTCTAATTTGTGGGATCTTTGGTTGAAAAGTTGAAATAATAGAAATAAAGGTAAATGGTTAGATCCTTTTCACTTCTTGATCCTAATAGTACATTAATAATGGGTTAAAAATGACTTTTAGGATATGTTGAATTCATATCTATGGTAAGAAACTAATAAGAGGCTAGTGAATTTCAACACATATTGGTTGAGTGTGCACATGGGTTCTATTAGTATCAACTGATATATATCTAGTTTTGGGAACCTAAAGAGCTTAATTGGGCTCCATGATACTCAAGAACATGGTGAGAATGTGTCTTCTAATTACCTTAGCATAAAAATATTGAAAAGTGATGGTATTTTTTTTAGGAAAACTTAGGTACTAGGTAACTCTTGACACGCATATGTGTGACTTGGTTCTTTGTATTTAGCTAACAAATTATTATGATGTATTCTTGAACAAAATGATTTTAGATTATTGTTCCTAATATATCTGACTAATATTTTGTGATGTTATAAAAACATGATGAGCTCATATTAGTGTGGTAGGGTAATATTTATTTTTGAATAATACCCAAAGCATAGGCATTCCCACTAATTGTAGGGGATTATGTTGGAATTTGACTATGATTGTTTGTTCAATGTAATAATATGTCTTTTATGGTTTTGATGAAGATAAAACACCAGAAGGGGTTGAAGACATTACAAGTAGCCAAAAAGGTGAACAAAAAAGTTTCATAAGGAGTGAGACTATAACATAACCATTAAAACAAAATAGTGTAGAACCAATTGTTGTATTCTGGAGCCAGATCAAACTCAAAGGCTTAAAATTCCCCACCTTTGTTAGCGCGTTTTCCCCCCAAATTATTTGACAGGGGTTGCTGGGGGTAGCACCCCCGAAGCATAAATTAGTCAATTTTATAAAAGGGAATTTCTTATTCGTTGCCTATTCAAATTTAGTTAAAGATAGTTAAAAATCGCCCAAAATACAAACAATTATTTGTTGCTTGCGGAATTCCAACAATCACGTGTTGAATGTGGGCAAGCATCGTCCGTGTGGAAGTTAGAAAGCCATGAGAAAATCATTTTTTTGGATTGTTGTGCATACTTAAACTGTCATAAACTTGTCTTTTGGTTTGCAGCAAACACCTTTGACATAGTGAGAATATTCTAACAACCTACACCTCAAGTAATGCACCTTTGGATAAATAATTATGTGCCAATATAATTTTGATCATTCACCTTGATTTATAGCTCCTTAGATTAAATATTGAATTTAGCCTTCTTTCCTTGATTTCAATATTTTGTCCTCCAATACATGCTCCCCCAAAATGAGTCTAAACCTTTTTGTATATAGGAAAATTCTCCAAAGAAAACCTATTGCATATTTCTAAGAAATAAAAGTCACTATGACATAATCCCCATGAAAGTAGGGATGACCTTAAGATGTATTTACAATTTAAAACCACTTTACGTCATCCCAAGGCATAAGTAAACATTAAGTTCTTTAGCATCCATAAATAAGCCTTTACTAAGGATCAACACGACCAAAAAAATGAAATGTGTACACAAGTACCTCAAAAAATATTTTATTTTCCCTCTTCTTTACCACAAGTAATTAGATGTATCTTTTTTCCTCCAAGTTATGAAAAATGGATCCAATTGAATATTCAAATCATGTGCCACTTTAGATCATGAAAGCTAAGCTAACACTTAATATTCTATAATATTATATTTCATGTAATTACTACCAAAATCACAAAGCCAAACTCTAACCAAAACTTCAAAAGTCTATCAAATGAATAGAAAACAAAAAAAATAAACTTATATTTTGGTTAATGCAAGATTACATGATCCCTAAGTTGTTCCTACATTGCAAACCCAAGTAAGAAATGTGCAAGCTTAGAGATTTAAAATAAAGATTGAATGGTACAATCATCATTTCAATTGATTTCCCAACCTTAATATGTTCTCAACACATGAATGGGTTTCAAGGAATAAGAATCCATCTCTCCCTAAGCCTCTTTCAATTCCAAAAGGTAAGAAAAAATCATAAACTGGTGTTTACCGCCAAGAATTATATTTCTTGTGCTCTACCCTACTCCTTAAGGACCAAAGTCTTGTATCATTCATCTCCTCCAATTTTTCAATGGTTGGCTTCTACTCTTCATAAATATCTTATATTATTCTACAGACTATCGATCCTTAGAATATCTATTGCAACTCTTATATTGATCTACCTTACCACATTCCACCTTATCAAGCTCCTTATGGAATACTTGTTCCCATTACCTCTTTTAGTGATGTCTCCATTGCTATATAACAAGGTGAAGAAAGCTTGCAATATGAACTTTAATCAATAGTAATTGCAAATCCGAATCCAAAGATTAACCCTTCATAGGAATGTGATTGCAGAATCAGAGCAAGAAAAGATAACCATAACACAAGACACCAGATTTACGTGGAGAAACCCCTAAAGGAAAAAACTCCACCACATAAATAGAGAGATAAGTATATTACTAATCCAAAAGAGATTACAATAGAAATACACTTGTCTAAATAACTCTATAGAATGTGGCAACACCCTATTGCCTACAAAACTAAATGAATAACTCTAGCTCAAGGCCCCCATTTATAGAAACTTGTGGAGGTGAATACCACCATGGTATCACCAAATGACATGCAGCAAAACCAATTGGAAAAACCCACGCCTACATCGTTTCCAACCACCAAAACCACCCAAAATAGTAACATAAAAATATCTCACAGTTGTCATAAGATATCTATCATGCATGGGTGCTTAGGGAATGAATTTGTCATAAATATAATCATAAACAATGTCATGGTCATCATAGAATCTTATGACAATTGTCATAGCCCTCCAGAAATAAGAGGTTCCAAATGAGATGCCTAGTTATTTTATTCTTTTCCCAAAAGACAAATGGTAATAGTAACTCCATCTTTACATGATCTCTTTCACCACCATTGATTAAATGATTTCACCTCTTACGGATAGTTTACAAAAGACATTAGGAAACTAATTAATTAACGGATTTACATGGTTGATGTCACCTAAATCCTAACATCCTCCCACTTGACATCATACTTTGTAAATTGCATTCATAGAGATATATCAACATGAAATTAAATACAATGATCAAGGCCCGTGGCCTTCCTACACCAAGAAAACTTATATGTGGTTACTAGTTTTGTGAGAGAATATGCAACATTATCCAAAGTGTAAATTTTTGCAATCAGGACCTATCCATTCTTGACCATTTCTCGCATAAAGTGATACTGGACATCAACATGTTTAGTATGAGCATGATACATAAGATTCTTAGCCAAACAAATGGCACTCTAACTGTCACATCTAATCCTTACTGTCCTACAATGAAAACCAATGCCAATACCAAGTTTCCATAACCAAATAGCCTCCTTAGAAGCATGAGTAGCAGCCATATACTCTGCTTCAGTGATGGAAAATGCAACTGTAGGTTGTCTTTTACTCATCCAACTCATTGCACCTCCAAACACAGTAAAAACATCACTAGTGGACCTTTGACTATCCAACTCATCTACCCAATCTGCATCAATTAAACCATGTATGTCCAATGAATTATCCATATTATCAGTACCATGATAAACCAAACAGTAATCATAAGTACCTCGAAAGTACCTAAACACCCTTTTAACATAAGTCCAATTCTCTTTACCAAGGTTAGAGATAAACCTGCTTAGAACTCCCATTGCTTGGGCTATATCTGGTCTAGTACAATCCATTGCATACATTAAACTACCAATGACACTAGCATAAGAAACATTGCAAATCTCATCAATATCATCATCATAATTAGGACACATGTCTAAACTCAACTTAGTACCAATCGAAAATAAAATATTTACCAGTTTACAGTCTTGCATTTTAAATCTCTGCAAAATAGTATCAACATACTCTAACTATCTATAAAAAAAATATATATTTACTCTAAATTAACCAAAGCTTTATGTGTACCCGATCTCTACTAATCTCCATCCCAAGAATATATCTAGCAGCCCCCAAATCCTTCATATCAAATGTGTCAGAAAGTTGTGTCTTAAACTCCCTAATCATCACCTTGTTGGTAGTCAGAAACAACATGTCATCAACATACAAGAAAATGATTAGTATTTTAATCATCAATAAACTTAATGTAAACACAATGATCCTCTTAACTTCTAACAAAACCCAAATTCAATGCAAATGCATCAAACTTCTGGTACCGCATCTTGGGTGAGTGTTTCAAACCATATAAAGATCTCTTTAACCTACAAACCAAGTGTTTTTTTCCTTTCCCAACAAAATATTCAAGTTGTCACATATAAATTTCTTCCTCAAGATCCCCATGCAAGAAAGCATTTTTAACATCCATTTTCTATATTTCAAAAATATAGGAAATAGCAATAGATAATAGGAATCTAATAGAAGTTAACTTAGCAACAAGAGAGACAAATTCACCAAAATCAACTCCCTCTGTTGAGAGTAGCCCTTGGCCACCAATGTGGCCTTGTACTGCTCTAACCGACTATCTACTCCAAATTTATGTGTTTTGAAGTGCATTATTTTTGTCTCATCTTTCTCCTTTGGTTGTTCTTCACCTGAGTAAGCTCTTAACTCCTTGAAAATCACATCTCTAGAGAAAACCATCTTACAAGTTAGTGGATTCCAAATTTTATAACCTTTTACATTCTCACTATGACCAACAAAGATGCATTTATGTGCTTTTGTATCCAACTTAGAACGTTTTTCTTGAGGCACATGAACAAAATCCTCACAACCAAAGACCCTTAAATTTGAAACATGAGGCTTTCTACCTATCCACACTTCATAAGGATTTTTATCAATAAGAGTTGAACAAGGAGATCTATTAACCAAATAACATGTAGTGCTTACACCCTCTACCCAAAAGCATCTATCAAGCTTAGCACCACTCAACATGCTCCTAGCTCTTTCCATCAAGTTTCGGTTCATTCCTGCTACCCCATTTTTTGGGGGGGGTATAAGATGTAGTCTTTTTCCTAACAATACTTGCATTCTTACAAAACTCATCAGATTCCCTAGAACAATATTCACCCTCATTGTTATATCTCAACACCCTTATCTTATAATTCGTTTGCTTCTCAACTAAGGCTTTAAATTCCTTAAACTTAGTGAAAACCTCAAATTTTGTATGCATAAAATAAATCCAAGTGTATCTTGACACATCATCAATGAAATTAACATAATAACAAGAATTTTTTAAAGAGTCAACGTCCACTAGTCCAGACACATCCGAATGAATGATCTCTAGTAATCTCTTAGCTTTATTAGTCCCATTAGGAAATGATAATATATTTTGTTTACCAAACACACAATGCTCACAAAAATCATTTTTACCAACAAAATAATCAAAAATATCGTCAATCAACTTTTTATTCAAAATGGTCTTGAGACTTTTTTCACCAATGTGATCCAATCTATGGTGCCACAACATACATGAATTTTTTGTGCCAATTGCATTGGCAGAGTTACAAAAAGTGGAAGCGTTAAGCCTAAACAAAGTCCCAATTTGATGTCCTTTAGCTATCACCAAACTCCCTCTTACCGACCTACAACTAGACTTGTCAAATGTTACATGCATTCTAGAATCAGTCAACTTGGATACTAAAAGTAAATTTCTCGCAAGTCTTGGAATATGTAAAACATGATCAAGAATTTTTAACCCTTCCATCACTGAAACACAACTTTACCTTTCCCTTACCAACAATATTCTTCGTGATGTTATCACCGAGGAAAACTTCTCCCCCATCATAATTTGAATATGAAGTAAACCACTCCTTGTGAAGAGTCATATGGTAGGAGCAACCTAAATCAATAAGCAAAGCATCATTACTAATAGTGTTAGCAAAAATAAACAAAGCATCAGAATCACCATCTTCTGAGGAATTTTTCATGGAAGTATTTGAACTCTTTTTCTTGTTTTTGCACTCCTTCACATGCCCTCTCTTACCATAATTCCAATAGTTTACTTTGCTCTTCCCAGGGGTTTTAGAATTCCATTTAGACTTGTCTCTCTTCTTGTCCCCTTTAGGCCCTCCTTTTTCTTTGGACCTTCCTTGCACATGCAAGGCATCTTGGGAGCTCGCATTCATGGATTTTCTCATCTCTTCTGGAAGAAGTATAGCAATGAGACTATCCATCTTCGTTTATGTACCACCACCACTTATGGAAACAATTATATTTTCCCAAGATTCGGGTAAAGAACAAAGCATCAAAATACATTTATCTTCCTCTTCTATCTTAATATCTATAGATGCAAGATTACTTATAATCATATCACAAGCTTTTAAATGTTCTGCAATAGAATCACCATCCTTCTTTTTCAAAGAATAAAAAAGTCATTTGAGATATAACTTATTAGTTAGACATTAGTTTGATAGATCTCACTTATCCTCCACAACTTGAATGTGGTAGATTCTTCTAAAACATTCAGGAGGATGGAATTTGCAAGACACAACTGAATGGTTCCTAGTACCTTGTCCATTTTGTTCCAATCTCATCAAATATTTTTTTGGTTTCTTCTCATTTGAGACTACCAACCACTAATATCTCTCTTCAAGGAGATCCTCCATCTTCAACTTCCATGTCTTGTAACTAGTTCCATTGAACTTCTCAATATCTAGATGAGAGGTAGAAGCATGGTTTACAATCTTCACAAATCTGCAAAAAACCAGCATTCAAGCGAAAAGCATCCCTTTCTCAACAGAAATATTATCTCTGATACCAAATGTTGTATAACAAGGTGAAGAAAGCTTGCAATATGAACTTTAATCAACAATAATTGCAAATCTGAATCCAAATATTAACCCTTAATATGAATGCGATTGCAGAATCAAAGAAAGAAAAGAAAACCATAACACAAGACACCAGATTTACATGGAGAAAACCCTAAGGGAAAAAAATCCACCATAAAAAGAGAGAAGAAAGGATATTACTAATCCAAGAGATATTACAACATCAATACATTTCTCTGAATAACTTTGTAGAATCCAGCACCACCCTATTACCTACAAAACTAAATGAATAACTCTAGCTCAAGGCCCTAATTTATAGAAACTTGTGGGGATGAATACCACCATGGTATCACCAAAAAACATGCAGAAAAACCACATGGAAAAACTCACACCTATCTCCTTTCAAACCACCAAAACCACCCAAAATAGTAACTTACAAATACTCTTACAATTGTCATAAGGCATATCTCTTGCATGGGTGCCTATTGAAGGAAATTGTTATAAATATAATCATAAACAATGTCATAGTCATCATATAATCTTATGACAATTGTCATAGCCCTCCAAAAATAGGAGATTCCAAATTGAATGCCTAGCTATTTTTCCCTTTTCCCAGAAGATAAATGGTAATAGTAACTTCATCTTTACATGAGCTCTTTCACCACCATTGGTCAAACAGTTTCACCTCTTATGGGTAATTTACAAAAGACATTAGGAAACAATTAATTAAAGGATTTACAAGTTTAATGTCTCCTAAATCCTAACATCCACAAAGTAAAATAACTTCGTGGATCTATTCTCATATATTCTTCTCATGGACCCAAGTTACCGCCTTGAACTTTATGCTCTCATCACCCTATCCTTTGTTCAGTTTATATCCAACATGTTCTAACCACAACCATTTGGATATTTTCTTTGAGGCACATATTTCACCTCCATGTGTACTAATTTCTAGCTTCCCTCTAGTGTTATATTATATTTTTGTAATAGTGACTCTTTTTCTTTATTTTCCTTTATGAGTTCAACACTTATCAATAGCAATGTTCCTATCAAATTCCCCCTATTCTATACAATGTGTCAAAGGTACACATACCACTTAATTGTTTTATGAAATTCCTACAAAAAGTTGTTAAATCATGGAAACTTTGAACTTATGTCACACTCTACAATACTAACCACTCAACAATTTCTCAAACCTTCTCAAGGTTCATTCTTAATTCATCTTGAGATATCACAAATCCCTTGTAAATGAACTCCTCCATGAAAGTGTGGATTTTCAAGATGGCACTCAACTTCTACTTCCTCAACTACACTAAAACCTATTTCAAGTGTAAAATATGTTCCTATTTGACTTGTTAAATACCAAAATTTTATCCAAACAAACAACTGTAAACTTACCTAATTATGGTTTTATAACTTTAATCTTCAACCAAATAAGATATTTGGTGTATTATTTAGCTTAATTGGTATGGCCAACCACTCATGCAATTCATATGTAGTTCTCATTTTTTTTCCAATCATCTCCTTCAAGTACTTAATACATTCTTCTAAATTACATCCTTTAGATGACCAATATGTGCCCTCTCTTTCATTAACCACTAGTGTTTCCTAGGCTGTGAATTTGACACAACCCTTCATCTTCACTATCACTACCAACAGTTTCTTAATTCCTCTCCCTCCTCTAACAAAATTTTATTCTTTTGCATCCTCACTTCTTGGTTTCATTATGATTGTATCTACACTCTATTCTATTGCACATGATTCCAATCTCAATTATATTTTCCTCAATGCAACCCAAATCAAGCCACATTGCTTCAGATCCTTTCTTACTTGGATTGCTCTAAACATCATGTAATACCCCTCCATTTTGCTTCTTGTTCAAGTTGTTTTATGCTATGTTTGGTTGCAGTTACTTTCATACAGGATACATTTTATTATGATGTTTTGATCGTTACTATTGAGTGACAATTATTATTGTGAGATGTGGTTATCTGATTTTGTTTCACATGTATTATGGATTAATGATGTTGTAGAGTTAACATGAGATATTATTATGAGATTATTGGAATTATGATGGAAGTGTCAGTTTTGATGAGTGTATGGGTGAAGAGGATGAATTCGCATCACTCGCTTGCGAGCGCCCTGCGAATCCATAATTCCTTCTTCACGGTGTGTATTATATGCTGGATATATTGTATGATGTTGTTTACTTGGTTGTAGGATTGCAGATACATGACATCGACTCCACCTGGTTTCACAGGTTTGAGCGTGTCGATCCAACGGTTAAGTTGAATGGGAGATAGTAACTAGGTAACATGTGTCAAGTTTACACCCTAGCCTTAGTGTGTCGTCAATTGTGTGTGTCGAGTCATTGTCTGGTCTTGCTTTGATGTTATTTAATTCTGAAGAATTCTTGATTTGGAAATAGATATTTAGAATAATTGCATTTAAATCATGTTGATGATTATTTAATTTAAATAATGCAATGTGGATAAAAGTTTATATTTAAATTATTTAATTAATTAAATTTAATCCAAGGGGGTTGAGTTTAGTTATTAAATAATTAAATTAATTAATTAAACGTGATGCAAGAGAATGAAAGGAAATAAAAGAATTAGAATTAATTTTGGAATTTAATTCCAACGTGTGAGAATTAAATTAGAAATTGTAATTAAATATTTATTTGGGAAATTGGTTGCAACTTTAGAAATTAATTTATTATTTGAAATTGCATTTTAAATTGAAAGTGGGTTTTTGAAAAGTGAAATTGAAATTGAAATTGAAATATCTAATTTGCATGTAATGTGAATTAGGGTTGTAAATATTGAAATTGAAATTGAAATTGAAATATCTAATTTGCATGTAATGTGAATTAGGGTTGTATTAGGTATTTTTGATTTATAAAGAATACATGTTTTAATTTTAGGGCAGAAAGTTTTTAGAAAAATACATTTTTACAACAGGGAAGAAATTTTGGAAAATTTGCACAAGGGTTTGAAGAAAGTTTGATTGTAGAATTGATTGAAGGAAAGATTGTTTGCATTTGTTGGATTTTGGATTGGATTCATTGGAGGATTGAAGAAAATTCAAGAAATCTTTGGAGGAGGCTTGCATCAGAAATTCATCTCTTCCTGTAGCTTCTTGTACCAGGTTTTCCTCTTTGTGTTTTATTGTTCTTGATTGTTTTTCTTTAAAATAGTAATGATTAAAGATTTGTTTGTTAAATCTGTTTTAGAAAATAAATTTGATGTTAGAAGAAAAGAATTAAACAAATTTACAGCCTTTGCTTGTGAAAATTCTTGAGTGAAAATTGTGAAAACCTTAGTTGAATTTAAATTATTTGGGGAAATAGATTTTGTTGTTATTGGAAATCAAACTTAGAGATTGAACAATACATTTAGAATGTTTTTAGAAAATGAAACCCTCTGTTTATTATTAAAAATCGGATTTTAAAATCTGCAGTATAGTTATATTTTTCATGGTAAAATGGTCTGATTGCGTCGCCTATAACTTTACTTTCACAAACTGGGTTTTCAGGAAATTTAAAGGGTTTTTGCATTTTGAAATTTTCTTACCCCTGTCAAAAAATCGCAAATACCTAGATCGTAGTTTTTGAGTTATGCTTGAAACATGAGACTATTGTTAAGTTATTTTCCCATGGCTGTTCTGAAAATAAAATAATAATAATAAATTGATATTTATAAATATTAATATTTTAGGTATTGTTATTATAATATTAAAATATTATTTAATAATATTTTATATTATAATTTATAATACTAAAGTATTATATTTATTTATATTATTTTAAATTAAATTTGTATATTAGATTAGTGGAATTAAAATTGTAAACATATGGGAAATTATTGTTTATTTTAAAATGGCATATTAAAGTTTAATTGAAGGAGGTATATATTTGATTTAAAGAATGCATAATCTAAAATTTAATTGTGGAATTTAAATTCATGTGTAAAAGGTCCAATTATTAATTTGATTTAATTGGAAAAATATATTTATATTTTGGAAAATTAATGATAAGGGATATTTTATTTTGAATTAAACAATTTGATATTCTGTAAAGAATAGAAGATATGTTAATAATTAAATATATTAATTTATATTTAGTATATATTGAAGGTATATATCCATTTGAGAGAAAAAATAATATTTTATCTTATTTTATTTTGTTGTTTGCAAATTGGGTATTATTAGTGTTCTAAAAGAAATGATTAGTATGTGTAGAAAATGTATAGAAAAAGATATTTTTTAATAGAAGTAATTACTTGATTTAAAAGGAAATATTTATTTTGTTAATATGATTGAATAAAATTTATTAAAATGTATATATATATATATATATATCCATGAGTATTTTCAATCAATATTTACCTTGTTTTATTTAGGTGCGTGTAATTTAGTTTTGCATGAAGAATTTAAAAGATAAGTTTTGAATGTATGGTCAAAATTGATAAGGAAAAATCTATTTAAATATATTGAAGAATTATAGAAATATTTATATTTAAATGTTTGTTTTAATTAATGAGATTTAATTAGAAAGAATATAAATGCGTGGTCAAATGGATAAGCCAAAAGATATTTTTATACATTGATGAAATTGCATGTTTTAAAAATGGATTGATTGGTGTATATGGAAAATGGTTAGAGAAACAATATGTTATTATATTAAAGTGATTGAATGTTTTAAATAGAAAATTGAATGAGACGTAAGATTTGGTTAGGAAATGGAAAGAGTTTATTTGCATAGATTTGTGTCGATTTAAAAGTAAATTAAGAAGTTGTTTTATTGATAAGACAATCAATTATGTGATTTATTCATTTCTATTTAGATTAATTGAATCATTGCGATTGGATTATGAAAGAGATATGGATTTAGTATATCCAAAAGTAGTATCTTCCTCATGATTATCTTAAAGGATTTAATTCTCTATATTCAATAAAGAGAAGTAAGTTTAATTGTTTTAGATTTCCAATAATGAAAAGGGAAATAGGGGTTATGATTATTTTAGATGATCTAGTTATCGTGTCTTTGATTTTGTCAATACTACCTATTGAATGAATATGGATTTAGGAAATCCAAATATTAGATTTGATTAATGACTTGAATGCTTTTGTTGCTATGTTGTCAAGTTGCATTGTTGGTTTTGGGATTTAGTGTTAGTCCTAAATTTTAAGTCTTCCAGAAGAACTTAGAGGATAAGGGTTGTTGAATCTTTATGCCATCTTGTTGTTTTCCCTTGGGTAGTGCATGGCATCTTTTCAGTTTTACCCGATTTTCACGAACGGGGATGTTTGCACCTCCTTGGTTTAGGAGCGGATTATGGGATCCGTGTCTCCTTGTATGGAGTGACCTTGTTATGTGGTTTCATCTTGTTTCCTCCTATGAAAGGAGTGAACTATGTGTTTGTTGCCTCCAAAATGAATGGAGTGAGTTCTATTATTTGTATCCTCCTTGTGTTGGAGTGGATTATGATACCTAGTTGGTATGCACTTGTGGTTCCCTTGGTGGATTGTTTGGGTGTGTGTTGTCGAATAGAAGAGTGGCTTCTGTTAGGCGCCAAAGCCCAAAGAGGTAAACTGGATAACCTTCAGGAGTGATTTAAACAAGTGATAATTAAATTAATGTACTTAGATGATTAGGATGCAATTCACACTAATCAAGATAATTTAATCCTCACTCATAGACACAAGGGCTTGTTTAGACTTGGGATGAGTGAGAAGGCCTGGAATGGCAAGATCAACTATCTTGTTCTTGCGAGAGGTAGTTGATTCCGCATGAGTGAGTATGAGTGTCGAGATTCGGTTGAGGCCACCAGGATTATTTGTGTCGGAGCCTATGAAGAATGCCCAGAGGAGATCTCATGACAAACTATGCGATGACACTCTATCTAGGACAACTGTTGTTAATTGTTTTATATGTATGGTTCTGTGAACATATTTGATCTACTTTATGTCTGGAAGCAATGTGACCTATGTCACTGATGTTGGAGTTGTACTTGTATTGTACTTGTATTGTATTTGATTTGTACTTGTGTTGTACTTGAGTTGAACTGGATTTGTACTTATTGATGGCATTTATTTGGTTATGTCAGTTTGAGTCAGTATGAGTCTGCCTTTAGTTAGAGGTAGTAGATCTTTGTCCAGGTTACTTTGTTACTTTCTACTAGCATGGGGGGTGGGCCTTCGGATTCTACATTGGTTGGGTGGAACATGCACCAAAACCGTTGGGTTCCCATCGAATCTTCACTACTTGGTGGCGAGACATCCAGATGGACAACTCGCAGTTCTTGTGGTAATTTCTAGCATTGTAATATTTTAACTTGTATAAGTTATTTTTTCCCTCTTATGTTTATGAGGTGGAGTTATGTAATTGTAATACATTTGTATTATTGTCTCATTCTGGGAATGAGTGATGTAACTATTGGATTAAGTTAATGTTTATAAGATTGTATCTTGATTGATTATCTTATTATGTTATGTGGTATTCTTATGATGTATGATGTTTATTTCATAAAGTTCATAAGGCTATGGTTATATGTAATATGTATGTGTGGGTTTAAGTAATCCTAACCTTGTAGCTTTAGAGGTTGTTGTTAATTAGTAAGTGAATGTGTATGTTAAATGCACTTTAAAAAAAAAAAAATTAGTTCGCTTAAGACGTTAATTGCAACTTCCTTTAAGGTTACTTGGTGGGGTATTACACATCAATCATTTGAATACAAGGCAATTTTTCCTTCATCATGTGTGTCATAACCAACTTTTCTTCTAAGTATTATATCCAGTATATCCAAATGTATTGGGTTTATACTTGGCACTTATTATCTCTAACTACATCTAAATGATTTCGTCTTACTTTGTGTTAACATGCTCATCACCTAAAATTCTCAATAAATCTAAAAAAACTCTTACAAAATTTATAAAACACCACTTAGAATGATGTTTTTTCTAATAGATCTATTAACTACTACTTCAACTTATATGTAAATATAGAGTACCAATATGAGGGTATGTGCAAGATCATGGGGGTCCAAACTAGGCCCCCAAGTGGCAAGGAAAATTCAAAAAAATAGAGTTAGGCAACTTGACATAAAATTTTGAATAGGTTATTAACATAATTTAAAAAATATGTAAGAACAAAACTTGTAGTAAAATGAATGTAGTTTCTAGGCTATTGGTCCTTTTTGTAAAAAGGTAAATCTATTTTGCAAAAATTTGAAATTTCAATGCAGTGATACTAAATTTTCAGGAAAAATATAAGAAGCAGGTGTATGTCTGACCACCCTAAGTACAAGATAAAAGTAATTTTTTTTGAAATTTTCAATATATGTAGAGGACGCATGCCCAAATGTGCTGATTTTTTTTGTAATTTTTTTGCATGTAAATAATTAGTTATGATTTTTTTATTAGAAAATTTCATAATTATTAAGACGTGTTTGTTTGACCACCATAACTTGGTCAAAAATTTATGAAATTCATTTTTTTTTATCCTGTAGTATATGAAGCATAGAATGTGACACATCTTTTAGGTTCAAAAAAATGTTAAGTAGTTTGAAAGTTATAGAATTTTTTTAATTAGCCTATCAATCGGGACTTTAATCGTAATGTATGTAGAAAATCAACAATAATCATTTAAATTAAAAATAAGGAATATTGTATATTGGTGGAGAGTTGACAATTGTTTCTATAAACCCTTTTCGTTTCATGATTAGAATAAAAAAAAGTCGTCAGCCACAAAGGAAAACTTTAGAAAACTAAGCAAATTTTGTAAACACATTTTTTGGGTTGATTTTCCAAGTTAGACAATCCCAAAACTACTGATTTTGTAAAAAAAAGATGGATATCCCTTTAGAACGGATATTCGTTACCTGTATTATTTATAATACATAATATTTAATATTTTAATATATACTAATATACTAATATATTATACATATTATATATTATGTATTATGTATTATGTATTATGTATTATGTATTATATAATATTTATTATATTATATGTTATATAATATAATAATATATAATATAATATCTACTACATATATTTTGTATAGTATCTTATATATTATATACTATATATAGTATATATTAAATATTATATATTATATTAATATTATGTAATATATATTATATACTACATAGTGTATATTATATATTTATTAATGTGCGACCAATTCACAAGAGAGAGGGGGGGGGGAGACCTGAGAGAGAGATATGAGAGAGAAACGTGAGAGAGAGGGAGTGGGAGGACTTGAGAGAGAGAGAGAGGGAGAGAGAAATTGTAGCAACCCTCCGTTTTGTTCTTATGTTCAGATAGTGTGTTTCTCTGATATGTTAATGTTTTCTGACAATCTCTTTACTTTGATAGACCATGATACTTTGTTATTATTTGATCGCTAATTTTGGAGCGATGTTGATTTTTATATTATGATGTGAGAGTACATTATTCTAATGTTTATTATTATGACATGTTTTTTATTAGCATAGTGTTTATTTGAATTGATATTGTTATATGCTCATGAGTAGTTTATTGATGTTAAATTCGTCAATTGATGTGACATTGTATTGGTGAAGGGAACATGATTGCATCACTCGCTTGCGAGCGCCCTGCAATTCTACGATTCTCTCTTCACGGCATGTTTATTATGATATATATGCATGTTCGATATATGCCTTGATTGTAGGTTTGCAGGTACAGGACATCGACTCCACCTGTTTTCACGGGTTTGAGTGTGTCCATTGCCCAATGATATTGTTGATTAGGAGATAGTAACTAGGTCTCCCTTGTCAAGCCACCACCTTAGTCATATTGTGTCGTCATTTTTAGTTGGTTATGTTTTGTTATAATGTTGTTCAATTTTTCCTTGATGTTATTTATGTTGCAAAGTATATTAAAGGGAAATAAATGTTTTAAATATTTTAGTTGATTATTTAATTAATCTTGTTTATTATGTTAAAAGATTGTAATTTAATTTATTTGGTAAAATAATTTAATCTTAAGATTAAATTTATTTTATTAATTAATTAAATTAGTAGATTAAATTTAAATTAGAAATACTATGTATTTTTGAAATTATTAAAAGGCAATAATATCTAGAAATATCTAGAGGGAATAGTGTTAATTGATTTAGAAGATATTTGTTTCTCGACATGTGTTTGGAAAATTTAATGACGGTTGTTGGGAAAAATGTTTTCACGGAGAGAATAATTGTTGTAACAAGGAGAGGTAAGAAGTTACTTCACGGAAGAGAGGAGAAGATATTTTTGGGTAGAGGTTGTTTAAAAAAAGGTTGGGTTGTTGAATTCGGGTTGTTGAAATTTTGGGGAAGAATAGTCTCGGGAAAATTCTTTGGCTCTGGAATTTGTTTTGTTTTCTGGAAGAAGCTTTGTTTTCTGGAAGAAACTCTACATCAATCTACATCCCCTCAAGCATTTGGAATTCAAGTTCCTTTGTTAATTAATTTAATTTTCATTTTGGAAAGATTCTTAGATTAATTTTTTGTCTGGAAAAAGATTGCCTGTACAAACTAAGAAGCTTTTGAGTTTTTTGTAAATTTGTAAAATGTTGTGTTAGAAATTATTGCAGGTTTTATTTGGGATTTTTGTTAAACAATGAAGAACCCAAAAGAAATCAATAGGAAACTAGAAAACCTTTGTCGGGAAGGAATTAAAATTCTCTGTAAAAATTTTGGTAGAAAACCTCTCAGGAATTTTCTTGTAATGTTGTTTGAAGAAATTTATTGATCTCCTTCCTATTTAGATATGTTTATTTGGAGAAATCTGGAAACCCTATGTTGAAATTATGAAATCCTTTTGTTGAAATTGTGAAAAACTTCCAGTAGATTTTTTTGTAAAAATTGGCTTTTTGAAAATTGTGTAAATCTTTTTCAAATTTTCTCCTATAGAGGAATTCTTTAAAAAGATTGCTCCTAAAGCAATTGTTTTGAATATATATATATATGAAATTTATATTATACATATTCTTATATATATTAAAATATTTTTTATTGAAAATCGGAAAGGATGTAATCATACAACAGACATATTAAATATTCTCAAGAGAAAATTTTAATAAAAAAGAATTGTAAGAGTTTATATTTTGGCAAGGGGTGGGGGGGGGGGGTTGTCCCCACAGCTGTCGCCCCTGTCTGGGAGAAGGCTGGTTGTGAAGGTAGCTAGCGTTGCCTTCCCAGTCGTCGCCCCCCATGGAGGGGTTGGTTGTGGAAAAACAACCGGTCAACCTTCTACCGTGCGCAACCATTTCAAATGGCTTTTGAAATCTTTTATTTCATTCGCCTTTATTAAATTTATAAGTGTTTTCTTTTATAATATATAAAATATATAGTATATTTATTTATTTATATATATATATAAATGTATAGTAATATATATTTATTGTATATATATATATGTGTGTGTGTATATGTATATAAATTTATATTTATATATACATATATATATTTATATATATGCCTGTTTTATTAATGTTTGGAAAAATTAGTATATTGTTTGTAAAATATTTTTAAAATTATTATATATATATGCCTGTTTTATTAATGTTTGGAAAAATTAGTATATTGTTTGTAAAATATTTTTAAAATTATTATATATATATTTTGGCAAGGGGTGGAGGGGGTTTGTCCCCACAGCGTCGCCCCTATCCTGGGAGAAGGTTGGTTGTGAAGCTAGCTGCTTTCCCACCACCCCCATGGAGGGGTTGGTTGTGGAAAAACAACCGGTCAACCTTCTACCGTGCGCAACCATTTCAAATGGCTTTTGAAATCTTTTATTTCATTCGTCTTTATTAAATTTATAAGTGTTTTCTTTTATAATATATAAAATATATAGTATATTTATTTATTTATATATATATATATATATATATATATATATATATATATATATATATATATATATATATATATAAATGTATAGTAATATATATTTATTGTATATATATATGTGTGTGTGTGTATATGTATATAAATTTATATTTATATATACATATATATATATTTATATATATATGTCTGTTTTATTAATGTTTGGAAAAATTAGTATATTGTTTGTAAAATATTTTAAAAATTATATATATTTATGTATATAAAGAATATGTAAAATAAAATGTTTTAAAGAAGAAATAAATATTTTTATTTAAAAGTAATTGAGGAATTGAAGTTATTAGATAGATTTGATTTCCTTTGTAGTCTGTAAAGGAGATTTTTATTAAATTAGTTTATTTGGGCAATAAATTATTGTGTTTCACTGAAGGGAAAGTGGATTTAGAAGATCTGAAAGGTAGATGTATTTCCGGTTTAAATTGCTCTTTTGAATGTGATTGCTTTTGTTCTCAGTTTTTTGGGGGGAAATTGGTTAGAAGTGATAGTTGTTAATTTTTAAGTCTTCCAGATGAGGTATTTTAACATTTGGGGTTGCTGTATTTTATTGTCAAGCCCTTTGATTTCCCTTGGGTAGTGTGTATAGTTGTATTCAGTTAATCACCTGGTTACCACAAACAGGGATGTGATGTCTCTTATCTTTGGATTGGGAATTAATATTCGTATGTGTGCACGAGTTACCCTTGGGTTGTGGATTTGTTCCACATGTTGTATATAGGGAAGTGACTCATGATGGGGGTTGGGGCCTAGGAAGGCCTGCCAAGGTAACCCATATGGTTTTGTGATAACACTTATCCTATGACAACAGTTTGTTTGGTTCAATGATGTACTTGATTATCATTTACTCTGGAAGCAACCTAACTCTTATGTAAGTGTTGTATTTGTTTGGTTAGTCATGTGATAGCTTGTGTCTAGAGGTAGTTGGTTTTGTCTAGGGAGCCTTGTTACTATCTCCTAGCACAGGGGGTGGGCCTTCGGGTACCACTTGGTTGGGTGGAACATGCACCTTACTCCATTGGGTTCCCTCCTTATGTTCGTGATGGTGGGATATTCTAGCTGGAGAGCTCGTGTGTACCAGTTGTTAAGATTCATTCTTAAGATTTATTGTATCAGTTGGTTAGTTTTTATTTGTATCACTCATCAATTGTATTCGAGGAGGATTTTTATAATTGTAACACTTTTGTATTATCTTCCTCATTCTGGAAAATATTTTTGTAATAATATTTGGAATGAATGCAATCTATTGATCTTTTATGTACTTATATCTTATGAGATGTAATTTAATGCTTTGAATGTATGTACTTTAATTTATGAGTAATAATTTATATGCTATGAAGGAGTTATTGTTTTATGTTATGGGATTCAGTTGTAAGCTTAGTCGCGTACCTTAAAGGATATATACGTTAGTGTAGTGCACTTATCATGTTATTAATTACACTTTAAAAATAAAAAAATTATTCTTTTTCATTGTAGTTGCATCTTCCTCTAGGGTTACGTGGTGAGGCATTACAAAAATATCTGAGAGGGAGTGAGAGACCTAAGAGGGATGGGGAGAGAGAGAGAGAGAGAGAGAGAGACCTGAGAGGGAGGAAGGGAGAGAGGGAGAGAGAGAGGGAGAGAGAGGGTGGGAGAGACTTGAAAGGGAGACAAATAATGAGACTTGAGAGGGAGAGAGAGAGAGACTTGAGAGGAAGATAAGGAGACGAAGAGATGAGAGATGAGACTTGAGAGAGAGAGAGAGAGAGAGAGAGAGAGAGAGAGAGAGAGAGAGAAACCTAAGAGGGAGGGAGATAGAGAGACTTGAGAGAGAGGGAGGGAGATAGAGAGACTTGAGAGAGAGGGAGAGAGAGAGGGAGAGAGAGTGGGAGGGAGAGACCTGAGAGAGAGAGAGGGAGAGAGAGAGAGAGAGGGGGAGTGGGAGGGACCTGAGAGATAGACTTGAGAGGGAGGGAGAGACCTGAGAGAGAAAGATAGAGGGGGGGAGAGACCTGAGAGAGAGAGAGAGAGACCTGAGAGTGAGAGGGAAAGAGAGAAAAAGAGAAAGACCTTAGAAGGAGGGAAAGACCTAAGAAGGAGGGAGAGAGAGACCTAAGAGGGAGAGAGAGTGGGAGAGACTTGAGAGGGAGAGAGGGAGAGAGAGACCTAGGAGGGAGAGACTTGAGAGAGAGACAGACCCAAGAGAGAGAGGGTGGGAGAGGGGGATAGAGAGTTATCTAGTTAGGGAGAGAGGGAGAGTGAGAGGGAGATACCGGAGACAGGGAGGGAGAGAGAAAGAGAGATACTTGAAAAAGAGAGAGAGGGAGTGGGAGTGACTTGAGAGATAGACCTAAGAGGGATGGAGAGAGAGTCTTGAGAGGATGAGGGAGGGAGAGAGGGAGGGTGAGAGTGAGAGACTTGAGAGAGAGAGAGAGAGAGAGAGAAAGAGAGAGAGAGTGGGAGGGACCTGAGAGTGAGAGGGAGAGAGAAAGAGAGAAATTCATGAGAGGGAGGGAGAGACCTCAGAGGGAGGGAAGGAGAGACTTGAGAGAGAGAGTGGGAGGGACTTGAGAGGGAGAGAGGGAGAGACACCCAAGAGAGAGAGGGTGGGAGGAAGGGACAGAGGGAGAGAGAGCTATCTAGCTAGGGTGGGAGGGAGAGACCTAAGAGAGAGAGAGGGGGAGTGGGAGAGACTTGAGAGAGAGGGAGTGGTATGGACCTGAGAGAGTTATTTGCACCTAAAGAGATCTCATCTGTGTTGCTTATTTTAATGTGAGGTGAAGAATGTGGTTATTGTATTGTGTCTGCTTATTTTAATGATGCACAAAAGATGGTCACAAAGGATGCTGGTGAGATTGTAGGCCTTAATGTCATGCAAACAATTATCGAGCCAATGGCCATAGGTATAACTTATGGCTTCCATTATGTATTCACTGGAGAAAGAAGTGCTCTTGTCCTCGATTTGGGTGGAGGTACGTTCAATGTGTTGGTTCTTTCTGTTCAAAAGGGTAATATTTTTGTCAAGGACGTTAGAGGGGATATGCATTTGGGAGGTCAGGATTTTGATAACAGAATGCTTAACTACTATGTTCAAAATTTCAATACAAAATACAAGTTGGATATCGGTAGTAGTGCCAGAGCTAGAGAGGGAGAAAGTATAAGATATATAATATATAGTGTATGTAGACACATAAAAGAAAAATCTTCATAATCATTGCATATTTCATTTAACCATTGCATAACCATATCTCTATATTATAATCATTTATAAGCATTATTCATATCATTTCATTAATCATTAATCCATAATCACTTAAATGCATTCATTGCGCATTTCATACATAATCAACATATACATACATTAAATTCATAATGTTGTATTCACAAATCCAGCATTCATTCATCCCATATCCATATTTCATGCATAACCATTGCATAAACATTTTATAAATATTCATCCATTAATGCATTTGCATAATCATTTACTGCATAATTCATTAATCCATTTAAATATATCTATAATCATTTAAATACATCCATTTCATATTTTATATATATATTCAGTTCAAAATCATATTCCCATAAATGTAAATGAATTTCATAAATACATTTGCAAAATCATTTCATTCACAAATCATTTCCATTAAATCATTTAAATACATTATTAAATCATTTAATCCATTAAATAATTAATTCATTAATTCATTTCTCCATTCCAACCCATCTTTTTATCCCACATTTGCCTTTTTAAAACTAGATTCACCCTAAGGATGCTTATTTAAGCACAACCTTCTCTCATTTTTGGACCCTACATCTTCTTTACATTAGCTTCACGTTTCATTGCAACTCTAGGCTTTTTGCATCTACATAGATTTTGAGATCCATAGTCTTTGTTTTGCATTTTTAATTTCAGCATTTGGTTTGTTTGCATATTAATATCATCTCTTATCCTGGACTGTATTTTCTCATTCACCATAGTCTCTTTACTACATTTTGTGCTCACAAAATTTGAGAGCAAATGCATAAGAAAAGATCTTGGTGATAGGGAGACAATGGAGAGTGATTTTATTTAAAAGCATTTCCATAGTTTTAGAAGTTTGTATCTTCATAGTTTAGATGTTTCTTTTCATTCTGTTTTTATTTTAAATTTGAATGGTTCCATTGAGTTGAGTATGAGATGGATATTCTTATTTCATAGAATCCTCCATTTTCAGTTTACACATTCTGGTGAACCCGACGTGAAGAACGTTTCTCACAAACTATAAACTGGGTCTGTGATAAATTTAATGGATTTTTGTGTCTTGATGTTTTATAGTTGTTGTCCAAAAATTGTAAAAACTCATATTGTAACTTTGAAGATATGATAAAATCATAGTTGTTTGGAATTTTGATGTTTTGATAAATATCTTGGAAGAATACTTTGAGGATTTCATCTAAAATGCAAAGATATTTTTCTTTATAGATTATGAATACTATTTAGTGTTTGCACAATCTTTCCTGTAATAGGAGTGGCTAAATGTGCATACAAGCTTGCTGGTTTATCTACACTGGTTGTACACTTTTGATTGATGATCTAAGAAATTATTTATGATGGCAGATTGAAAACTCATTTTTAATTTGCATCTACCTTTCCTTAAACGCTCCATTCATGTTTCTATAATTTCTATTATTTATATTTTGTTTTGACAGCAGCTAATAATGTTTACTTGAAGTCTTTTCAACATATCTATTGAGCAGCAACAATTGTCAATGTTTTCTGAAATTTCATTTGTCTGAAGGTTTCTTAGGCTATTTATGTAATGAAGTTTTTTCAACATATCTCTTGAGCAGCAACAATTTTCTGGAATTTTGGTCTGAAATTCCATTTTCCTGAAGGTTTCTTACACCATTTCTGTAATGTGTGGGTCTCCATTCCAACCAAATGGCTCATGTGTCATGTTTGTGCTTCTGTATGGATGCAAATTTGGACTTAAATTAGGCTTTTAGTTTAAATTTAGTTGGTAATTTTTAATTTTTAATTTAAGTTTACATTTTGATTTTTAAATTAAGGTTTTTTTAATCTAAGTTTAGAATTTAATTCTTAATTTAGTTTTAAATTTAGTTTTAGATTAGTTTTTTTTTTTTTTAGATTAATTTAGTTTTAGTTTTAGATTAATTTTTAATTAGTTTTGGAATAATTTTCAATTAGCTCTAGTTTAATTTTTATATTGGCTTTAGAGTATTTTTTTTTAATTTAGACTTTAGATTTTAAATTTTAGATATAATTTAGTTTTTAATTAATCTTTAATTTAAATTAGCTTTTAAGTAGATTAGTTTTTAATTAATTTAGATTATTTTTAATTTAATTTAGATTATTTTTAACTTAGTTTAGATTTTTAGTTACTAATTTAATTTAGTTTAATTTTTCTAATGTAATTTAGATTTTAGTTTTTAGATTTATTTTTTAGTGTAGATTTTAAATTTAGTTTAGAATTAAATTAGAATTAGATTTAGATTTTAATTCAATTTAGAAGTAATTTAGATTTATATTTAAGTTTTAATTTTCGATTTAGATTTTATATTTAACTTTAGATTTAGGTTTTTATTTTTTATTTAGATTTAGATTCAGAATTAATCTTAGATTTAATGTTTTATTTTATTTTAGATTCATAAATAGTTTAGATTAAATTAATTTCGTTAGGATTTATGTTGTTTTTCATTTTGGTTTAGTTTTAGTTTTGAGACTAATTTTGTTAATTTGGTCCTTCTATGCAGGTTTGTTTGGCAGAGAATTAAAAATCAAAACATACGCTTGTCAAAGAAAGGAGGCGTGAAATTACTAATGAGATTTTGATGCAGGACGTTCATCAAATATATGATTTTGAAACCAATTGTCTTTTAGATTATAAAACATGTCAATTGGTGTTTTAAAACGAACAATGGTGGGAAGAAGTACTTTCCCTAAGGGAACGACCCAACCGATAATAGGCTAAAGCTAAGCTACTTCCAGTCAGTATATAAAATGGGTGCTTGAGGAAATTTCAAGTACCACGAGTGTGGATGTGTTATACCGACAAGTGAATCCCCATAAACCCTGTAGAGTGTAACCTTTGCAAGTTGTAAATCCTCCTTATCGAAGCTAATCTTGTCGCATGTATAACCACTCAAACGGATGCCCTTACTAGACACCTCTTGTTTGTAGTTTCCAAAATCTTTTTATTTGTTAGTACAAGAGGGGTCCCCTCTCATGCAGCCATCCCACATTCTTGTGGCTCTTAGTAGAGATGAAGATTTCATCATGGGAGATTCATGAGAACTCAAAGCTTGGTTGACCCGAGAAGTGAGTGTCATGTAAGAGGGATCCAGTGTGGTCAAGCTTCTAAGTCATCTGCTAAGAGTAAGTGCAACTAGAGTAATTCAAGTGGGATCCGACAAATATTGTCCTTTCCAACCCTAGGATTGTGCATGATTGTTTTCACCTTGAGATCCAACTTTTTCACAAGGACATTTTGTCTGCTATGTCTTGTGTGTGTGTTCAAAAATACAACTCAAACAAACATCACACCTAGTAATTTGCAACATCTCAAACTTTGTAAACCCTAAAAGGTCAAATACCCAAAAACATTTGAAATGAACTTATCGCTTAGATTTCTTGGGGCCATCATCCTTCAGTTCTGATATTTCAATCCTTGCATCCCACTTAGTCCTTGCATCTCACATAGTCCTTGCATATCATCCACCCTTTCATACCCATTATTTCTCATGCAAACCTTTAGCTTGCACTTAGGCTACTCTTCCTAGGTCTTGAAATCAAACCATTAGCTATCTATCACCCGCATCACTTAAGGTTCATCATCCTTGAGTTAGGGAAACATACCATTATCCTTGAGTAGAGAAATCCTTTTGGATTCCATCATCTCCTACATACCCTCTCTTGATCATTGGTCCTTGTGTCTATCCATCATAACACAAGTAAAGCCTTTACATCATAACCAAATTTGGACCTAGAGTTAGAGTTGCCTTTGATCTCTTGCATTCTTAGCTTGTCATGTCATACCATACCACTTCCATATCTCATCTTAGAATCATATACTTTTCATTGTATCCTAGTATTAGGTCTCATACATTACCTTGGGTTGAAAATTAGAACAATCACCTATGACCCCTAGAACAAGAGCAAAAATATTTCAAGAAGAAGGGAACCCTTGGGGAAAAGACTTTGATGGGGAAGATCACATTAGTGTTGCAACTAGTGAAACGAGTGAAATTAAGGATGAAGAAATAACCCAATCCACTATAAATGAAGCTCTTAATGATAATAGATTCACTAAACTTCTTATGAAGGTAGTCAAACATAACCCACAACAATACTTCAAAGCCCTTGTTAATGAAGGAATCAAAATGCCTCCTAATTTTGACATGTCATTACTCATAATGAATGACCAACCTAAATCTAGTGAATCTAAGCATCCCAAAACAAATAAAGATGGTAGAATCAAAGATCATAGACCCTTTTATCTACAACTTGATTACAAGAGATCTTTGAAGACATCAAAACCTGCACCTACAAATGATCCTATTTTGGATTAGCTTAGAACATTGAGACAAGAATTGGACACTCTTAAGAACAGTAAAACATCATCTCACAAGTTCTCCATCGAAGACATATGTCATTATCCCTTCAATCCAAGCATACCAATGCTGCCTTTTCCTAACCACTGGGACATACCAAAACTTGACAAATATAATGGAAAAGGGGATCCTAAAAACCGCTTAAGAAAATTTTGTGCTACTACCATGGGATTTACAGTTGATGAAATGTACCTTATGATATTATTCCTCCATAGTCTAGGAGGAGAAGCTATGGAATGGTTTTCACAATTACCCCCGACCATCAAATCCTTTCAAGAATTGGCTGATAAATTTGTCTCCAATTATAGTTTCAATTGTGACTTTAAAGTGGCCATGACAAACCTTTTCAACACCAAACAAAAATAAGGTGAATCTTTTGTGTCATTGTTACAAAGATGGAGACATTTAATGAAATGATTGCCTAATGCCATTCCTAATCAAGAATTGGTTGACCTCTTTTTTCAAAATTTGAACAAAGAAATTGGAAGGGAACTTCACCTCAAATGCCTGGATTCCTTTGACGAAGCCATAGATATGGGCTTTTGAATCGAACAAACTCTCATTGATGACGGAACTATAAAACTTAATAGCAACCAAGACCAAAAATTGAATTCAAACAACAAGACATATTTTTGGGTAAAGAACAAGAATGTAGTCAATGATGGAGTTGTTGATGTAAAAAAAACTAAAACATCCTCACCTATCTACCACCTTAAAGGTTCATCTTCAAATAAAGGAAAAGAAAAATAGAGAAGTTTCCCTAAATAATTTTACACCATTGGGACAATCACTTGAATCCACATTAAAAGAACTTCTTGAAAGCAATATCATAAGGCTACCCAATATAAAGGAATATAATCCACAAGTCAAACCCCCATGGTGGAATCAGGATCACTTTTGCGACTATCATAGACATAAAGGACATAAGACTAATAGCTGCAATAAACTTCGACATTTAATACAGGACCTTATCGATGATGGTAAGATAGCAGTTGACAACCACACTCCTTTTGGTAACTCTGATCGCGAGGTGTTTAAAAACCATTTCCCTAAGTATGACAGGGATAAAGGAAAGGATCTTGAATCTGGTGATGGTGTAAATTATACTACTGCTAAGTATGACTATACCATACATAACATCAGTGAGGTTGATAATCATGTAAACACTTTCATTATAAAAGGAAAAGAACTTGATTGCAAGGTTACTACACGCAAAGGAAAATTCACCCTTAGAGGTCCTAATGCAAAACCCGCTACACCAAATTTGCAATATAAACTCATAGAAAATTTAGGGAAAACACATGCACAAATTTCCATACTTGAGTTTCTACGCCTATCTCCCGAGCATAAAGCTATTCTAGATAAAGCGCTTTCTACTGCTATAGTGCCTACATACCTACATGTGGACCAATTCCAAGATATGGTGGGACATATTACCTCACCTCACACTCTCACTTTTACTGAGAATGATGATTCATCCCCTTGAAAACTGCATAATGTAGCTTTACACATTGACGTCCTCATCCATAATGTCAAGATCAAGCAATTTCTGATAAATGGAGGAGCAGGTCTTAATATTTGTACCCAAGAATTGATCACAAAATTAGGGTTTTATGAAAATGCAGTTGATCCAAAGAACAATATTACCATAAAGGCATATGATGAAGAGGAATGCTCATTTAAAGGATCAGTTACTCTACCAATCAGAGTTGGCCCTGTGGTAAAGGATGTGGTTTTCCAAGTCCTTGATCTCCCACTAATCTATAATATCCTTGTTGGAAGACCTTGGATTCATGCAATGTAAGCAGTACCTTCTACATACCACTAGTGCATTAAATTCCCACACAATGGTGTTGAAATCACAATACAAGGAGATCCCAACCCTTTCATGTATTGCCATAATCTAAGTCCTAAAACTGAAATCACAATCCTAAGAAATCATGAGGCATTTCCTTCCCAAGCATATGTTGATCTTAAGTCCTTAAAATCATCCTCCTCAAAATCCAAGGAAGTTGAGACCAAAATACAAGTAAGAGAACAAGGAGTAGGAGAATATACTTTGAATCATGCCCTTTGCATTGGAAAGTTACCTTTATCTCCTCATACCTGTGGAAAACCACAGATGACTAAGACCACATCAGATGCAAAGACTATAGTGACTTATAAATTAACCAATCTCAAAAAATGGGGAGTCCTCTATAATGAAACAGAAGAAGTTGATCTCCTAAAATGGCTATACAAAGATGAGGATACAGAAAAAGAACAAACTGAAATAAAGATACATGTTGGACAATATGGTAAAGGATTTGATCTTATGAAACAAATGGGATATGATGGTAAAAGTCCTCTTGGCTTACAAAAACAGGGTATCTTGGAACCAATACAACCTACTCGTATGAAAAAATTCCCTGGTTTAGAATATGATGCATAGAATTATAAGACCTTGAGTACTGTGTGTACTTCAAGTAAAGAAGTAGAGTCCTCTAATGCTACACAGAAAAATGAGGAAAGTGCCATCGATGAATTCATTTATATTTATGACTATGATAGTATCCCTACCCCTGAACTTGATCATAACATTTATACCCTTGAACCCAGTCAAAATCTTGATTCAAATCATGACGCTTTACCCTTGGTTCACCCCGAACTCATTGATTTAGACCAAAGGGGACCGCCACAACTGGATGTATTGCAAAATGATGAGGCAATCATAAAAAATTTGGGAGCACGAGAAGATACATCTCTTGAGGATTATAAGATAGGTTTCACCATAGAAATCAACAGTGCAACTTACTTTGGGGGAGTGTCAAGCCTTTCAATCGCAAAATTCTTGAAAATATAAATAGGTCTTCTAGTGAAAACCGCTTTGCAGCACTATTAGACCCGAAAAAAAGTAAAAATAAAGGACGTATCCAAGGGTGAAAACCTCTCTGAGGCACCCGAGGATGGAAGGCTTGACACACTTCCCTTAGCAGTATATCATGAAAAATCATCTATGTTGGTGGAGAAGACAATACCAGCTAATCTGGGTACAAAAGAAAAACCAAAGATAATTCATCTAGTGGAATCATTAACACCTAAAGAGAGAATGGAGCATATATAGTTTTATAAGGAAATACAAGTTAACTTTGTGTGGTCCTATGCAGATATGCCAGGACTTGATCCAGATCTAGTAATGCATCACTTGTCTTTGCCACCAGGGGCAAAACCTGTTAAATAAAAGTTGAGAAAAATGCACCCGCACATTGCTCTATTGGTAAAAGTTGAATTACAAAAGTTGCTAGATGTGGGATTTATAAGACTTCTTGACTAAGTTGATTGGATTTCAAATTTAGTACCAGTTTCAAAACTTGATGGGGGCATCCGAGTTTGCATAGACTTGAGAGATCTAAACAAAGCTTGTCCTAAGGATGACTTCCCACTTCCAAACATTGATATGATAGTGGATTTGATAGAAGGACATGAAATGTTATCCCTCATGGATGGTTTCGTAGGCTACAATCAAATTAAAATTGCTCCTGAAGATCAAATTAAGACACCATTCACTTTTCCTTGGGTAACCTTCCGTTGGAATGTCATGCCCTTTGGGTTGAAGAATGTCGGAGCCACATACCAATGTGTAATGACTACTATCTTTCTTGACATAATGCATACCTATTTAGAAGACTATGTAGATGATTTTTTGGGAAAATCCTATACCAGAGTTGGACATCTAGAGATCATGGACAAAAATTTCACAAGATTAGAACAATACAAGGTTCGATTGAATCCAAAGAAATGTACATTTGTAGTAACCTCTGGGAAAATCCTTGGATACATTGTCTCATCTAAAGTAATTGAAGCCGATCTTGCAAAAATAAAGGCTATACTTGAAACATCCACCTAAGAATATCAATCAATTGAGATCATTACAAGGAAAAATTTAGTCTATTCCCCATTTTATAGCGCAACTCGTAGATAAATGTCAACCCTTTCAGCATTTGTTACACAAGAATTTTTCATTTAGATGGGATGACAAGTATGAACAAGCTTTTCATAAAATCAAAGACTATATGATGACACCACTAGTACTAGTACCCCCTACAAATAACAAGCCTTTACTTTTGTATATATTCACAACCACCGTAGCACTTGGGGCAATTTTGGCACAACATGACTCCAAAGGAACAAAACGTGCTATCTATTACATTAGTAACACTTTAGTAGGATATGAGCTCAATTATATTCCTATTGAAAGAGCATGCCTTGTCGTAGTTTTTGCATCACATAAGTTGTGAAATTACATGCTTACACACCAGACAAAGCTCATTACAAAAATTGATCCTCTTAAGTACCTCTTAAACAAAGCAGCACTCATAGGATGATTAGCTAAACGGGTGATGATTCTCAGTGAGTTTGATATTGAGTAGATAGAAATAAAATCAATCAAAGGACAAGCTATAGCAGGTCAACTCGTTGATGCTCCTATGATAGATAATCATCCTCTTATTACATAATTTCCTGATGAATCAGTCTTCAACATGGAATCTACACACTTGTGGACTTTATATTTTGATGGCTCCTTCACACAAGGTGGTTCTGGTGTTGGCATTCTCTTTGTCACTCTGTAAGGGGATTGCATACCTAAAGCTTATAAGATCCAATTTCCATGAACCAATAAGAAATTGCAGAATATGAGGAATTACTTTCTAGGCTCGGTATGGCTGTGCAATGGAAAATCCTTGAGTTGTGTGTTCTTGGTGACTCTCAATTAGTGATCAGATGTAAGTTAATGATGACTATAAAATAAAAGATGAAAAATTGATGTCTTACCAAAGCATGGTGGATGACTTCAAGGCCTATTTCACATCAATTTCCTTTGAGAATATTCCCTAAGATAACAACAGATTTTTTGATGCAATGGCAACAATTGGTTCACTTGTGGAAATTTCAATCAATGCCACTGTGAGTTCTTGGTAGAACCTCTTTTGGAACCTGCTTAAAATATACCACAATCTGAAATGATATTTCTTATCATTGGCCCTAATTCTCAATGGTATGGCGATATTTACACCTATCCCTGAGATAACACCTTTCCATCAAACATATCCAATAAATCCCATAAAACCTTTATCTGTCAAGCCTCTCGTTATATAATCCTAGCCGATACCCTTTACCGTCGAGGTTCTGATGGTACTTTACTTATATGTCTTGAGCATGATGAGAGAAAAACTTCTTTACGAGAAGTACATGAAGGTATATCTGGGGCAAATTCTAACGGTCCTACCTTAGCCAAGAAACTCTTGTGTATGGGTTATTATTGGCCCACAATAGAAACAGATATTTATCAGTTTGTTAAAAAATGCAAGTAGTGTCAAAAACATGCAAACTTGGTACATGTTCTTGCACAGGAATTACAGTCTCTTGCTACACTATAGCCCTTTTATCAGTGGGGACTCGATCTCATGGGCAAGATCCATCCACCTTCATCCAATGGTCATAAGTTCATTATCGTTGCCACGGACTATTTCACGAAATGGATTGAAGTTCTTTCCCTCACTCATATCATTGGAAAACAAATAGACACTTTCATACTGAACTACATCATCTGTCATTATGGCATTCCTCTATCCATCATCACAAATAATGGTCATCCATTCAAAAATCAATATGTCTGTGAACTCTGTGAGAAATTTCGTTTACAACATCATTTCTCCACACCTTAATATCCTCAAGGTAACGACCAAGCTAAGGCCTCTAATAAAACCATTCTCAAAATTCTTAAAAATGCAATCAATGAAGCTAGTCAAGAATTGCCTTATTCAGCCAAATATTGTCTTGTGGGGCTACCCCATGATTTTTTGCACTCACACATGCTCTACCCCATATGCCCTTGTCTATGGATCTGAAGCCATCTTTCCCATCGTGGTCAAGTTTCCCTCTTTGCGCATCTCCTTGTGCAATCAAAGCAGTGATGAAGAATACCGAGTTTCCTGTTTGCAGGAATTGGAGCTATTAGATGAATGAAGACAAATTGCTTTCAATCATCTTAGATCATATCAACAATGGATGTGCCAAAGTTATAATCAAAAATTCAAACCATGTACATTTGAGTTTGGGGATCTTGTCCTTCGTGAAAATCCTCGCAATCAACAAGACAGAGAAATGAAGGTTAAATTTGAGCCTAATTGGTTGGGTCCATATGTTATCACTATTGTGTATGGATCTGGGGCATACCAATTATCTACTCCATAAGGTGAATTTCTTAGTGATCCCATCAATAGTATGCACATTCACAAGTTTTATACTTGAGTACTTCAGAGGGTACACTCTTTTGAAGTCTTGAAAAAATACAAAAAAATGGAAAAAAGTCCTAAAAAAATGCAGAAAAAAAAAAGAAAAAGTAAAGAAAAATCAATTCGTTCAATGGTGAAAACCACTTTGATGCCATCTTGAGCAAGTACCATGGTGAAAACTGATAAATTGGTGTCATGTGTAGAGGTTTCACTCCTCTTTCCTTTGGAACTCTACTTGATATTTTCATCCCATTTCCATTCACTCTCCACTTCAAAATGCCCTTTCCATACTCACCATGGCTTGTGCATTGTTCGACAGTCCCCTCGTTGGCTCGATTTTCCATGCATACTAGGTTGGTCCTATTCCTCACTGGGACATTTCCTCAACCTTAGCTAGGGGTTAGGATATTGAACATCTCACGATCAAGGAAACTACCCTCTTTGTTTGTTTGTTTGCTCGCTTGAGATTCGTCTCTTTTTATCGTAAAATGTCCTAAAAAAATCAATAAAATATCATAAAATATCTTGAAAAAATCCAAAAAATCATAAAATATCTTGGAAAAATCCATTAAAATCATAAAATGTCCTGAAAAAATCCCAAAAAACCAAATATTCCAAAAATCCAAAAAAAAAATCAAATAACTTCAAAAATCCCTAAAACAATGACACTTTCAGATCACCACACAACTTTGAACTTCAATGAAATCAAACTGCATCATGATTAACAATCAATAAAATATTGTAACATACCTATTAACCCATCTTTCAAATCCAACCAAACACATAAAATTGTACCAAGCATCAGTTCTATATCGAAACTGATGCATGTTTGTTTGTTTATTTTTTATCATTTAATGATTTTATCTTTGGTGGCATGTCTTTTAGCTTCTTCAAGATGTCTTGGACTAGAGAGGTGAGGGTGGGGCATGTTCACTTGTTTGTTGTCTATGGATTGTTTCTCATTTACAGGATGACTCATCTTAAGACATGATTATCTAGAACCATTGAGGACCTAGGCATTTAGTGTGGATGAGAGCATTCCCTGTCTAATAGTGTCTTCTATGCAATAATTATCTAGGTCATCTAAGGTCCTTATACCTAGATGCTTATACTTTCCTGCTAAATAAAAACGCAAACAATCTTCAGGTCATCTAGATGTTCATGTTATCTAGATGCTTATACTAATTTGTGACATAATAAGCTCAATGACGATAAAAGAACTTAAAAGGAACAAGAGGCTTCATCACCTTCATTTTCTTCCATCTTTCATTTCCTATATTTCATTTTCTTCATCTTTCTTGTCGCAGAGAAATCAATCAATTGCTTTAACTCACTGATATATGTCTCTTGAATCAAATCTCAAATCAATCAACTTGCTTCTCAAAATTCCATGTCCCCTTAATAAATCAATCAATTATTACATCAACTTATCTTGCATAAGCACCAATCTCAATCAGCTTAATTGGCTCATCAACCCAGCTATACTGATCATTTCCATCAATTATTTAGTTACGCCTATCAACTATGCATCACCGCTTTATCACTTGCGCAATATCAAGTATCTAATCATTTTCTAGACATCTATTGAGAGATTAATCCTCTTAAAATTTATTTGATCAATCTCTCAAGGGGGCATATCATTCTTATCATAATCCTTACCAGGATATCTCTGGGGCATGTATCAATTGATCATTTTTTCTTTGAAACAATGTGACAAGCTGCATTGTCTCAAAGAGGGACAAAATGTAGACACATAAACAAAAATCTTCATAATCATTGCATATTTCATTTAACCATTGCATAACCATATCTTCATATTATAATCATTTATCCATTATAATCATTTATAAACATTATTCATATCATTTCATTCATTTTATTACATGTTAATCCATAATCACTTAAATGCATTCATTGTGCATTTCATACATAATCAACATATACATACATTAAATTCATAATGTCGTATTCACAAATCCAGTATTCATTCATCTCGGATCCATATTTCATGCATAACCATTGCATAAACATTTTATAAATATTCATCCATTAATGCATTTGTATAATCATTTACTACATAATTCATTAATCCATTTAGATATATCTATAATCATTCAAATACATCCATTTCATATTCTATATATATATATTCATTTCAAAATCATATTCCCATAAACGTAAATGCATTTCATAAATACATTTGCACAATCATTTTAATAAATCATTTCATTCACAAATCATTTCCATTAAATCATTTAAATGCATTATTAAATCATTTAATCCATTAAATGATTAGTTCATTTCTCCATTCCATCCCATCTTTTTATCCCACATTTTCTTTTTGTAAACTAGATTCACCCTGAGGATGCTTATTTAAGCACAACCTTCTCTCATTTTTGGACCCTACATCTTCTTTGCATTAGCTTCACGTTTCATTGCAGCTCTAGGCTTTTTGCATCTACATAGATTTTGAGATCCATAGTCTTTGTTTTGCATTTTTAATTTCAGCATTTGGTTTGTTTGCATTCCCACTCACGAATTTGCATATTCATATCATCTCTTATCCTAGATTGCATTTTCCCATTCACCATAGCCTCTTTGCTACATTTTGTGCTCACAAAATCTGAGAGCAAATGCATAAAAAAAAATCTTGATGATAGGGAGACAATGGAGAGTGATTTCATTTAAAAGCATTTCCATAGTTTTAGAAGTTTGTATTTTCATAGTTTAGAAGTTTCTTTTCATTTTGTTTTTGTTTTTAATTTGAATGCCTCCATTGAGGTGAGTATGAGATGGAGAATCTTATTCCATAGAATCCTTCATTTTTAGCTCACACAATATATATAATATTTAATATTTAATATATAATATATAATATATATTATTTATATACTATATAGTATAAAATATATATTATATAATATATATCATAGTATATATATTAAATAATACTATATATAATATATTATATAATATCATAATATATAATATACTATGATATATTAATATATAATACATTATTATATATTAATAATACATAATATTGGTTTTATGTCTTATTTGGTTTATAAAAATCGAACACTAATGGATGTCCGTTTGTAACGTATATCCATTATTTATTGTATAGGTTTTGAAGCTTCCCTTATGCATTCATATTGTTCGGTTGGTAAAACTCTAAACATAACGGATATATGTTATTTAGTGTATAACATTTGAAGCTTCCCCTATGCATACATATTAATATATAGTATGAATTATATACTATATAATATATAACTTAATAATAATAATATTAATATATTATATATATATATAATAATATTAATATATTATATAAATATATAATAATATTAATATATTAATATATTTATAAATATTAATATATAGTAATGTATATAAGTTGAGAGAGAGAGAGAGAGAGTATTAGTATTTAATATAATATATTAATAATAATATTAATATATAATAAATATATATATCATAATATAATATATTAATAGGATTATACTAATAATAATTCTTAAAATTAAAGTAAACGGTTATCGATTATAAATGGATATCCGTTTTGTTTGTTATAGGTTAAAAAGATAAAAGTACAAGTAGTAGCAGGTATATTGTGCAAAACATAACTGATATCTGTTCAAAACGGATATCCGTTTGTAACATATATCCATTTTGAAATGGATATACGTTTAGTGAGTTATATAAAAAAAATGCAACCATTTTGAGAATTCCAACGGTCCCCACATTCCTTATGTCACTGAACTATTTCTTTTTATCTATATCAGACAAAACTTAGCTTTTGGGAGATTCTTTTACACTTTATTAACAATTAAAATCATTTGTGTGTGTTGTTTTGTTTGTGCAATGAGGAGCAGTAGTCACCGTAAGAGAAAAGGAAAGAGGAAACTAACAGTAGATCAAATTGAAGCATATAAAGCAAAAGATAGAGAAAGTCATAGGAAAAGAAGACAAGGTATGGCAAATATTCAAGTTGAAGCTTCTTCCACACCATTATATTTTAATTCAAGTGAAGATGAAATAGAATTTCAAAATATTGAACATCATATTGAAATTGAAAATAAAAATATTCAAAATTGAAAATGATGAAATTGAAAAATTAAAATGTTGTTGAAAATGAAAATGTTATTGAAAATGAAATTTTTATTGAAAATGAAATGGTTATTGAAAATGAAATTATTATTGAAAATGAAAATGTTGTTGAAAATGAAATTGTTATTGAAAATATTGAAAATGAAAATGTTAATAACATTGAACTTGAAAATGAAAATGTTGGAATTGTTATTGAAAATGTTGATAATGAACCTTATGTAACACCTAATGACATGAGAACCCCTAAATGGTTGCTTGAAATAGATGAGAACATAATAGATAATCTTCAAGTAAAAAGGTCAAAACGAATAGTTCATTTGTGGGCTACCAATATGTTCAATGAATAATTTTTTGATAAGACATTAACCGAACAATGTCAATTTTTTGTGTAATTGTTGAAGTCTTACAAAATGAGACCATTATTAAGAAAATTGAAGATTTGTGTCACCAAAAAATCGAAAAAAAGTAGTATTATTCCAAAAAATATTTGTAATGCTCTAACTTCTATTGGAAAGACTAGTAAGGAAAAAGATAAAAGGGTTTCTTGTAGAGTGATCACAACCTCACTAGTAAGCCATCATTTGAGAAAGGCTCACTTAATGAGAAAAACTTGTATTGATTTAAATCTAAATCGTAAAACATTGAATAGAGCACTCTCAAGTAGAGGAAGACTCAATAGTCCTCTTCAAAATGATGTGTGGGCTTTTAGTGGGAGGCTTCCATGTGTTGATAAGAAGCTAACCAATAATGTAAAGATGTAAATTGAACAATTTTTGAACTCTCACTCCAAAGTATCATTGAATGTAAAGGATGTTTTAAAGTTAAAAATTGGTAATCAAGGTCGTGCACCACATCGTAAACATTTCTTGGGATGTAGCCAAACAATTTTGTCAAGAACATCCAAATTTACAAATCTCACAAAGGGATTTTGAGTCTTGCAAGCCATTTTATTGTGTACCTATTAATGTTTGTAATACATGTTGTAAATACCATGTTGAATTTTCAATGTATCATAAATTATTATGCCATATTCGTTCTACTATGCATACTGACGAAATGTTGCAGGAGTGTCATGCAATGCAACTTCCCAAGTCATCTAGGGACTTGTTAGATTCATTTTTATGTGTTAGAGGTGATGGTTGTTTAAATGAAACGTGTTTGCAATGTGGTGGTTTATTGAATTTTATAACATACTTTCATGAGGGCAACAATCATGATTTTGGTAATAAGATTATTGAGAAAAAAAGGTTTGAGATAGTCAAATACGCATTGAAGAGTGGAGGTGAAGGTTCTAGATGCGATTTTTTTACAAGAGAGGTAAGTATTGCTGATTTTATTTCTGATTTTAAGAAAAAACTTTCCTATAAATATGCAAGGCACAGCTACAGGTCACAGTGGTTGGATCGGCAATTCAGGATGTGTAAGGACTCTTTCCCAATTGTAACTATTATATCTATAGTTGATTTTGCTAAAAAAATATGCATTGCAACCACAAAATGAAATACAATCACACTATAATAATTCTATTCAAATTGCTATTTTTGTCTACATAACATATAGACATGCCCCTGATAGTACAAAAGAGGATAGGAAGATAATCAGGGAGTACCATTTTTACATGAGTGATGATAGATCTCATTCACCTGAGTTTGTACAACATTGTTTTGAAAACTTTTTGAGTTCTTGCAAGAAAAAGGTATAACATTGGGTCAACATCTCATTTGGTCATATAACTATACATGGCAATTCAAGAATGCTTGCATATTTTATTGGTTGAGTAAGATGCATATAGAGAGGGGTGTACCACATATTTGAAGTTTTTTTAAATCTAGGAATGGAAAAGGTGACCATGATGGCGCAGGTGCATGTGTGAAGAGAGATCTGGTTAAGGAACAAATTAAGATCAAAGGTGGTGCAACATTCAGTGATGCACATTCTATTATTGATTGGTGTACTTATGCATTATCATGAGGAGGGACACTTGACTCACAAGTGTCCGGGTTCTTTTGGTTGGTTGAGGAGGGCATAGTAGTTGACAAATTGGAATGTCAAACAATTAGAGATTCTTCAAAGATGCATTCATTTCAAATCTCAAATGTGGATACATGGACCATATAAACACGAGAGTTGGCTTGTTTTTGTCTGAGTTGTATTAAGTGTGATTGGGATCAATGTGATTCAAGTGAGTGGGTGCATACATGGATTCCACAATACCTAACCTCTTTATCTGTAGCACAATCCTCTTTAGAAGATGAATTGGAAATTTCACTTGACTACGACCATCTTTCAGATCTTATACAGCTAGGACATGTCTATATAGTTGTAGCATCGTAGGGGAATGAAGAGGGATTGTATTATTGGTTGGAATGATGTGTACAGGGAAAGAAAAATATAACACAAATGATGATGGGTTAATGTATCCTATAGGTTCAATTATTATTTCTAGAACTTGGTTGCATTACCATTTCATCATCATTTAGGTTTTTTAGAATAATATACATTTTTTATTCTAAGAATCTTTTCTAGTTTGCATTACCATTTCATCATCATTTAGGTTATTTAGAATAATATAAATTTTTTATTCTAAGCATCTTTTCTAGTTTGCATTACCATTTCATCATCATTTAGGTTGTTTAGAATAATATAGATTTGTTATTCTAAGCATCTTTTCTAGTTTTCATTACCATTTCATCATCATTTAGGTTGTTTAGAATAATATAGATTTGTTATTCTAAGTATATTTAGTCGTTGATAAAAAACTTATGATCATACAAGTTTAGTTGTTGTTATTGAAACTTGGTTGCAAACGTATATGATTACAAAGAACGACATACCTGCATTTGAAGACTATCAGAAACACAAAACCATTCTCATGTATTTGTACCTTGTTATAGCAAAAAATGTTAAGTTATTGAGACATCATGCTAGCCCAAAAACAAAGGAACTATGGACAATTATTAGTGTTGATCATGAAGCATTACTCGATACTCTAAAGGTAAGAGATGACCCTTCAAGCACACTTGAGTAGTGGATCATTTGTTGTAGGGGACATGTATGATATTGTTCATCTTATTTTGATATTTTTTATCTATTGAGGTTCATTATTTAGGTTGTTTAAAATAATAAAGATTTGTTGTTCTAAGAATATTTTCTAGTTTGCATTACCATTTCATTATCATTTAGGTTGTTCACAATAATATAGATTTTTTATTCTAATCATCTTTTCTATTGTGATCATATAGGCTTTGCATTCTAAGTATATTGTGATGTTCATGGCATGATGGACCATGGAGTTGTTGCAAGAATAGCTAGCTTTGATCCTTTGGAAGAGGTATGCAACAAATTAGTAAATTTTACATTATATTTACTCTTCTATGGTCTATTATTGAAAAAATTCATGATTCTTGTATGTAGTTTAACTGCTACATTGATGGGTTCTACAGGTGCTTGTCACTCTAGAATGTCAACGTGCTACTATTGTAGAAGAGTGTGATGATTATTTGTTTGTGACTATTTTGTTATATGTCATTCCATAAATTTTAATTTCTATATATTAACGTATATACTTCTTATTCTATCAATTGCATCTCCAGATGAGTGAAGAGAGGAGGACTAGTGAGCACATTCAAAAGAAAAAAGAATCAACAAAAACTCCATCCAATCGACCATGAAGGCAACACATGATCTATTTCCTTCCCCTACTAGGAAATGACTATGCATTAGGGTCATTTGTTAGATGCCTACATGGAATTTTGAAAATCCTATATTTGATAGTAATTCTTGAATGATGATATCATGTTTTTTTTGTATGCTTTACATGTATTCAAGTGTATACTTTGTAACTTACATGTATACTATGTGACTTATGAGTATTCCAGTGTATACTTTATGACCTACGTGTTTTCATGTGTGTAGTTCATGACTTAAGTATATTTGGGTAAATGATTCACTTATTCATGAGGACCATAACAAAACCTAAACCTCTTTGCACCTTTAGACTGCATCCATCTTACCCTATTTCATCAACTAAAAAATTGACACCATAGGAAAACGCCTTAGAGATATCAAAAACTGAGAAAATTTATTGTAGAGGGGCCCTATATGATCTCATAGTCTTACATGGATTATTTTTAGGTGACATGGTTTTTGAGTAATAGCTCATCAAAGATTGTTGTCTTTTAGCACTTTGGACTCTTAAGGGAAATCGTCAATCCAATTTAGGTCAAACTATTTCAATGTGTTTGGGTGTGAAACAAGACCATGCCTAGCGTAAACCCACCAATCTAGACATGTTAGAACTTTCAATTTGGTTGTGTGAGGAGCATAACAAAAGTTACACCCCTTTTCATCTTTACATTGCATCCATCTGACCCTCTTTCCATCAACTGAAAACTTGAAACCACTGGAAAACGCCTTAGAGATATCGAAAACCAAGAGAGGTTATTGTAGAGGGTCCCAATGCAATCCCATAGCCTCAAACATAGATTTTGTAAGCATTACTATTTCTGAGTAATAGCCTATCAAAGATTGCAATCATTTTGCGCTTTGGACTCTTAAGGGATTCAGTTGGTTGAACATAGCTCAGAGTGATTCAGCATTTTTGGGTGTGAAGGATGACCATTCCTAACATAAATGTACCCATTTAGACATGTTGGAACAGTCGGTTTGGTCGTACGAGTTGCAGAACTAAAGTTGCACCACTTTGCAACTTTACACTACTTGTATTTGACAACTTTTTCTTCAACTTAAAACTCATTACCACAGGAAACACCTCTGAGATAGAAAAAACCAAGAGAGGTTATTGTAAAGATTCCCAATGTGATCCCATAGCCTTAGATGAAGAGTTTGTAAGCATCACGATTTTCGAGTAATATTCTTTCAAATATTGCAGTCATTTTATACTTTGGACTCTTAAGGGATCAAGTTGGTTAAATGTAGATCAGATTGATTCGATATGTTTGGGTGTGAAAGAGGACCATTCCTAACATAAATGTACCCATCCAGACATGTTAGAACAATCAGTTTGGTCGTATGAGTTGTAGAATGAAAGTTGCACCACTTTGCAACTTTACACTACTTGCATTTGACAACTTTTTCCTCAACTGAAAACTCGTCACCACGAGAAAACACCTCCGAGATAGAAAAAACCAAGATATTTTATTGTAGAGGGTCCCAACGTGATCCCATTGCCTTGAATGGATAGTTTTTAAGTGTCATGGTTTTCGAGTAATAGCCCATCAAAAATTGCATCTATTTTGCACTTTGGTCTCTTAAGGGATCGATTCAATTGAACGTAGCTCGGAGTGATTCAACGTGTTTGGGTGTGAAAGAGGACCATTCCTAATGTAAATGTACCCATCCAAACATGTTGGAATAGTCATTTTGGTCGTACAAGTTGTAGAACGAAAGTTGCACCACTTTGCAACTTTACACTGCTTGCATTTGACAACTTTTTCCTCAGCTAAAAACTTGTCACCATGGGAAAATACCTCTGAGATGGAAAAACCTAAGAGAGGTTATTATAGAGGGTCCCAACATGATCTTGTAGCCTCAGACAGGGAATTTTTAAACATCACATTTTCTGAGTAATATCCCATCAAAGATTGATGCCCTTTTTGCACTTTGGACTCTTAAGGGATATCATTGGTCCAATGTTGCTCGAACTATTTTGGCATGTTTGGGTTTGAAATAGGACCATTCCTAGCCTAAACATACCCATCCATATGTGTTGTGACTATTTTTAGAGAAAAATAACCTTTTTTTCATTGACGATAAAATCATCTTCTTATCTTTCATTCCTTTTCTAAGTGGTTAATTTTAGTCTTCAATTGTTTTGCTTCAATTTCAATTCTTAGGACAACATCCCTTTGTTTGATATATTTTTCAATGCTTAGGACAAAAAATTCATGTGTTCAAATCCACCTTAAGCATCGTCTCTTACTTTCTTTTCCTGCACAAATTCTTACCAAATACAAAACCTCAATTGCATTAGGTTAAATGACATATATGACAACAATTGTGATATAGAAAGTTTAGTGTGGGTCAAGGTTGATTGACATATATGACAATATCATATGAGTGTTATTGATTTTGTGTGAAGTGTGCATTATGACTAGTGTACGTCAAGCCCATATTGTATGCCTAGATTGCTTAAATTCATGTATTATGGTTAGCAACATTCATTGTTGTGCATTACAATAATACAAATTGCATGTGGAAGGTCAAATAACATGCATGCCATGGAGTTTATTTGGTTTTTTTAATTATTGTATCACACTCATTTGGTTTGTTTAATGGTTGCATCATGGTTGAGTGATGTCTTAATTGTTGATCAAGATTATTGTATAGATTTCACATGAACAATCTAATGAACATGTATCTTGTTCAGTTGTAAGGACTTTGTTTGAAGGTTGCATCAAACCCCTATGGTTGTGATTCTTATTCATGATGATTTTATAAATTTTACATGTTATTAAGCTTGAATGAGCATTGAGTGACATTGATTTTTATCAAGATGATTATATTACTTTTGAATGAACACCGTAATGACATATATTTTTTTAATTTGTATCCATTTGTTTGAAGTTTTTAATCAATCAAAAGAATCAATTCCATAAGACTATCATAAGTTTCTCTTTTCATATTTTTTTCCTTGTCTATGAGACCATAATTCTTTGAGGCATATTTTCAAACAGTTCTTCTCAACAAATATTATACAGTGCTTCTCATACCATTTTTCATTAATTTTAACTTCTTTGAAATAAAAATAATCTACCCACTTCATTACAAGAGTTCAAAAAAAAAAAAATGTCAAATGTAAATTCATTCAAGAGAGCTTGAAATCATGTGTATTCTCAAATTGAGTGTTCGATCAAAATTATTTCATAGACATGTATGAAAAATGTGGTACAATAGAAAAGGCAGTAAATTGTTTGAAAAAACTCTTCAAAGAAATGTGGTCTCATGGAATGTAATGTATGTGAACCTTAATATGAATGAATTCTAACATAGATGGATTACCAATTGTAACTCATAAGTTATATTAAAATGCAATTTTGTTAATCTATAACATGTTATAGATCATAACTTTAAACCATTCTAAAATAATTATACATTCCATTTTGAAAATTCAAAGTAGAAAGACATGCACACGAGGAACAAATTAGATCGAATATCAATTCTTATATATAAAAATGTAGAATAATTGTGTTTGTGCATATACAAATTTGGCATATATTCCTACTCAAAACAAGTTTTTAAAATTATGGCATATATGCCATTTCAAGATCTATCAAACCCTAAATACATATCAAAATATATCAAATCTTAATCCTATGTTGGACCATCAAAATCAAGCCTCCTTGAAGAACTTACTTGCTTTGATGCTTCCTGCACAATAACAATTCAAACCACAAATTATATTAATTATGTGAATGGTTGACAAGATAGATTAGTAAATAGAAACTTATATACTATCATTTATAAGTTATGAATTTAACATCAAAATCACTATACGTGTACTATATTATATCAATAATGTGATTCTTGTTTACCTCAATTCTTGCTCTCTTTTCTACAAGATGTTCTGCATATGATTGTCCCTTAGGATGATCAGGAGTCCTTGTATAAACAAATGGTCCCACACTCATCACAGTGTTGAGTCGGGTAGAGGACTATAGCAAGTAAAATAAAAATGATACAAATTAACATATAATTTTTGACAAATAGTCATATTTACTAAACATATATAAATTCCTATCTAAACGTAAATATTTTCAATATAAATAAACATATACCTATTGTGATGCTTCTACACTAGATGGGATCATGGTGGATTAAGCAACTAACATGGTTTCCTATATAAAAAATGACAAGAATGTAACACAATTTAAATGCACATGCACATATAATCATAATGTCAAGAATATAAAAGAAAAAATATACATGTTGTGCAGTTTCTTCCAATGGGGTAGGCTCAGTCACCATGGTTGTAAAAGAATGAGGTTGTTGCATAAAAACACAAGATCACATTAGACTATTAATCTATGTAGTACATGTATTTAAACATAATAGATTTCAAAAATTAAAATCTAAATAACAATTTAAATGATATTGTATACTGAGTCCCTAGGCCAAATGAAATGATCGATTACATAGCCTTCTGCACTTGGGAAATATGGTCCTTTGCTAGCAATTGTTAAAGATTCCAGCACATAAGCATATATTAGTACAAATATCTCTTATAAAATATGAAATTAGATAAAACACACTATGAAATTAATTTAAGTCTTACCGGTACTCCCACATCAGGTGTCATCATCCCTAGCACTTGATCTCTCTCCTAAAAATGATCCACTTCATGCTCTATCAACTCTGACATTTGACATATCCTGCGCCTCATAATCGGATGTCTCTATGGGAGCCTCAATGGACTATTGAAGAGGAACCAAACATAAATTGTGGCATGTTATGCAGTAATGGGGCACACAAATATGTGTCGAAGAGGATGGTGTACTAGTTGGAGCTGATGCATCAGGTGCATCACCATCATGTTGGGGTGTATTAGGTGCACCACAATCATGATGGGATGCACCATCATAGGGATGTGCAACATGGTAGCTCGGTGTGACCAAATGATCACTCAATGAATGTAAGGAAAATTCTCTGACTCCTTGTATCTAAAGAAATCTTAGGGTAAGGTACTAGATTCGAGGTAAAAATAGGTAGAGAAGGAAGAACTAGGGTGACTCAGTGTGCTCTAGGTCTATCTTGTGGCATCATTTTCCCACACCCTATAAATCTCGCATGTCAAAGTAATTGGCATGCCTCCCTAGGACAAACTCGACATATAATTTTTGAAGAAAATACTGAGGGATGTCAATACTGTTGTTGGGTGGTTTATCAAAAGCCATCCACCAACATCTCCAGAAATTAGCTAATATGCCTCTATGTGTACACCATTTAATTGAAAATTTTGTCTTTCGCACATTTATAGGTCGTCCTATTTTTGGATTGATGAATAACTAGGCTAATGCGGCTTTGTCAATATCAAGTGCCCTCACGTCATCGTATGATAACCCATTGGCATAAAATTTCCTTTGTTCCTCTTGCCACTATGCAAACCTATTATGTTGTTTTTCCAAAGTTTCAACATTTGAAATGATTGTTTCTAAAGCATTTTTCATATATGATAGCTTAGGGAGTGTTTCATAAATTTGACATACATTTCTCAATTGATCTAAATTTCTATGAATAGATTCATGCATTGTTGGCACGTTTTGGTTTGGAAACATCGGTCATGGCGAAGAAGGATTTGGAGGGTTTTCATCTTGAGCAGGATTAGGGTTTCATGTTGAGTGAGGTTGGGATCAACCATTTTTAAGCCTGTTAATTGATAGAAAAAATCAAAATTAACAATCATTTCAATGCAATAAAAAACCAATTAAAAATCCTATTTTTGACTAAAATTCACAAAAAAGAATGCAAAACTAATATAAATTGAAGAAAAACATTAAAATTTATAAATACCTTTGAAATTTGTTGATTTGAGCAAAACAATTAACCCCCAAACGGATATCCAAGTCGTTGAATGCAAAACCCGTGCGTAGACTATGGAAAAAATGAGCCCTCAGGTTTTCTATTTTTTTTATTTTATGGAACAAGAAAGGATATCCATTTTGAAATGGATATATGTTTCCTTTATGTATCTTTTTAATTATTGGTCGGGTCTGGGACCCGTCCACTATATACATATGCACATTTTTAATAATTTACGATCTTTTTTGAAATGTAAAGTAATCATTTATTATTTTATATTATAATATAAAATTATATTATAGATTATATTATGTATAATATATATTATATTATTATATAATATATTATATTATATTATATTATAAGGGCATGTGCAGGATCATGATGGGCCAAAAAGTGGCAATATGAAAAAAGTAGCATTTTGCACTCGCCAAAAAACGCGAAAATCCCAAGTTGAATTTTTTTGGGGTTGGGTGTCAGTACATTGCTCCATAGCAATGCCCAAGCCTAAGTTTTACAAATCGGATATCTAATTTGAGGTTGGGAAATATTTGAAAAATATTTAAAAATATATTGTGGCGGTAAGATTTTGGTGCCACAAATCGGATATCCAATTTGTGGCACACATAGACCCAAGAGTAATTAGGAGGTCGAGGGTGGACAAGAGATAAAGAGATAAATGGAAAGGGAGAGAGAGAGAGAGAGAGAGAGAGATATCCAATTTGTGGCACACATAGACCCAAGAGTAATTAGGAGGTCGAGGGTGGACAAGAGATAAAGAGATAAATGGAAAGGGAGAGAGAGAGAGAGAGAGAGAGAGAGAGAGAGAGAATTAGGATGGGGAAGGAGAGGGGAAGAGGGGAAGGGGGGGAGAGAGAGAGGGATAGAGAGAATTAGGAGAGGGAAGGGAGAGGGAGAGAGAGAGAGAGGAAGAGGGGAAGAAGGGGAGACACGGAGAGGGGGGGAAGGGAGACACAGAGAGAGAGGGAAAGGGAAAG